>JAWWEQ010000027.1:342206-372207 GCA_035583055.1 Torymus tubicola
GTGATATAATTAAAGAAATAATTAATTCTTTAATGATTGTTTCAAGCACGTTGCTCTTGTATGTAACAGCGTGATGTATAGCATATGTAGACGAATCGATGTATCCTGTTAACAAAGTGCGACGTAGCGCAATGGCTAAGAGTGTGGCTTCCGGATCTACAGGCTCGTGTTCGATTCCCGGTCTCTCCAATTTTTTTCAAAAAAAAAAATATTTCTAATTTTCATTATTTCTCAATGTACCTTAAAGCTATGAAAATAAAAAAGTCGGTAACGTAGATTGCGATAAAAATTCTGTTTTCAACGCGAATTTCACATTACTACGCGGTATACTAAAAATTGGTAAAGCGAATACTAGCATTTAGTATGATATGAGTTTGTCCGCTGATTCGTAGACAGTTTACTAATATTCTACAAATTAAGCATAAATATTAATGGAATATTTTTCTGCGTGTACTACCAACACATAACCTATGCATTTTGCCGACATATTGCCAAGGTATTGGCAATAGCACCTTTTTTTACGCGGGGGTCAACTTCTTCCCACAATAGTGAGTTTCTTGTACGGACAAGTCTAACTAAAGGGGCTGTAATCTACGGAATATTTTACATAAATTGTTGATGAAAAACTGTAATCGAAACACTCAAAAAATAGTTGTAGTATAAAATAATTAAACGTTAACTTTTTGATTAATAACATTTCATGTATACAATAGCAGAAAAACAATCACTCATAGGAAAATGGTTATTTCGAATATTCTATTTTTTAAATAAATATGTATAGCTTTTAATTTTCAATTTTTTCAAAGACAATAATTCTTTATTTTTTAAATAGTCTCCATCCACGAAATGCTTTGGGAATCCTCAATATTCCGTTTTTCGCCGGGGTGATCGCTTTTTTCCGTGTTATATATATATACACACATTTATATATATACAGAAACCAACATCATACGCGCCAGCGCAGTAACCTATATTTAAGCTAGACGAAGAAGAGGCAGAAGGGGAGGAGAAGAAGGAGGGAGTATTTGCTTTATTCTAAAATTTGAAAGCACACAGCGCTCGGTAGTTCGTCGCCAAGTCATGGTTGATTGAAAATTTTCAAACAAAGAAATGGGGGTGCATATTTGTTTTCGAAGGTGCTTTTCAGTTATTCAATTGCGAAATAAAAACAAATTGAAAATAGTAGTCATTTGAAATTACAGAGGTTGATTTTTCACATTTCTTTTTTATATATCGCTGACGGAATTCCATATAATATAAAACGAAATTTACGCGTTTCCGAAACTGTATGTTTTTTCCGTTTTTTTATGCTGCATTTACATACTGACCTACTTGTCTTCGTGACGCTATATTAGAGGTGATCCGTTCTGGACGCACTGAAACAAGCTAACCAGATAGAATTGAAAAACGATAAATGAGTTAATTTGAAAAAAACATTGGTTAGACGAAAAATCAACGTTAAGCGATGAATAAATGCGGAATTTACATTGTTAACGTGGGAGGTGGCGTGGCGAAGGGAAGAGCAGGCTGTACGTGCTGGGGTTACGTAACATTTCTTAGCGTGTACACCGCGATAGTGTACCTTTCATTCTACGACTCTCTTTGTGCCCACTAAATTTGACTATCGCCGGCGCGGCGTGCGCTTTCCTCTCTTGTCTCTTTGTCTCCCTTTCTTTCCGTCTCTTTTCTCTAAGTGTGTTCCCTCTTTTTGTTTCTTTCTCTAAATTTCTCCTTTTGTCCACTTTGGACGGGATCTGCGTGTATATATACGCGCTGCCCGAGTTCCTTTCTCTCCCTCACTCTCGCTGTTAATCTCTCTTTCGCTCACTGTATTTCCGCCTATTTGTCCCACTCCCTCCGCACCCTCCTACCTCTATCGCTTTCAATGCTCTCCTTTTTCTCTTTCTCTCACCCTCTGCCTCTCACTCCCTTGCTCTCCCTGTTTCATTGTGTCCTTTCTGCCACTCTCCCTCCCGTCCACCCAGAGCATTTTCTCTCCCGATAGCGCTCCATAGCCAGTCTCGCTGTTGCTCTTCCTTCAAGTTGGCTTATCGATTTTCCGATCGCCTCACGAATGGACGATTGGATGCACTGTGTTTTCTGATTTTCTGTTCGCTTTTATTTTCCATTCTTCTTTCTTTTCGTAATGCACCTTTCTTCGGTCCCCTCTATGCCAATTTTCTTCCATTCCCCTTTCTCTCTCTCTCTCTCTCTCTTTCATCCTCCCTTTCGCTACTTCTTTCCTTCGCCTGCGTTACCTCCTTCCTTCTTTTACTCTTCTGCCTGGGTTTCTTTCTTTTATTGTTATGTTCGACCACCAGCACGTTTTGCTACGTTCTTTTGCGAAATTGCTCGCGTAAGAGTCGGAAATAATTTGGGGCTTTTTTCCGCTCGATAGATTTTTCTTTATCGCTCGTCTGCGTCCGCCTCTTCAAATGTGAAATGCCTTGGTCGGCTTACGGAGAGGAAAAATATTACTCGGATTCCGTTTGTCTTACCTTTTTTATTCAGAATTTTGTGGCACGTATAAGTGTAATTGCTTTTAATTTCATGATAAAGATAGGTTATCTAAGATTCGTCACAAGAAGAAGACACGAACACTATTAATTCTGTCTATATGCCACGAAAAAGTGTTTTATCTAGCAAAAGTAAAAAGAGTGTAGTTAATTGCAAAATTACGATCGTTCTATTTTTCTATTTCTTTTCATTTCAAGTGAGAATTAGCGCGCCCTTTTGTAGAAGCGTTAAATTTTCATTCATGCGGGTGGGACCTCACTGGTGCTCGCTCTCGCGGATCATCGGGCTCGGCCCGCTTTCAAATTTAATAGCAAATAATCGGAGCTCCAACTGTTCTCTCGCCCTCTGTTCTCTCCCATTCTCTTTTTGCCTTTTAATAATGTAACGCGATTCATCATTAAAACGTGCGCCAGGCGCAGCCGTTGGATTTTCACGCGCATGGGAGAAATTGATACGCGGTAATTGAAATGAAATGCAAACTTAAATAATGCCGGAGGAGAGAGAGAGAAAGCTTCATAAATTTGTATCGTGCTCAGCGTCCGTCGAATTTGTCCCCGTATACGATACTGTTATATCGAGTTCAAACTGCTATTCCTCTTGGCGCTCCAATTTTAACCGAGATTTTAATTTCATAATAAGCAGCGTATATACATGTCTTCTGATTATTTCACTGATAAAAATAAAATACTTGAACCTGTATAACTCAAGATAGAGTTTATTAAAAGGAGATAAACATAAAAAGTAATGTTGATCTTCATTACCGGTAGTCAATATTTAAAGACATTGTAATAATCGCCATGCTTTGATATTTATTACATGTAAAAAAGGTTTCACATATTTATTCATTGTTAAACAATGGTACATTATAATTTTCTCGAGAAAATGGCTTTTTTTTCTTCTGAAAATCTTTTAATATTCAGAAAACAATATTTTTCTTGCGGCAACAATACATTTATTTCTTTATAAAATTTTAAAAGACTCATAACCTTACTTTTGCATGCATCTTTAATGTTTTTAATTATGATTGAAATGGCTGTCATCATTCTTAGTCGGTACGAAGAATAAAAACTTTCTTGAAATTCCTGCTAACTTGAAAGTACTTTAAAACGAATAAACAATTGAATTATTCAAAAGTACATTATCTTTTTGTAATTAAACTTTTCGCAGTCAACTTGAAGGTAAATGTAAGCTACTGAAATTTCTTCTTTTGATGAAAATATGACGTTGAATGCTATTAAAGGTTTTACTTAAACAACTTGAAGTATAGACTCACTTATATTCTTCGTTAGTTATGCAGAATTCTATTTAGAGAATCACCGAGACGACTTTACAAGATTAGATAGTGCAGTTCTTGTAAATGAAGATGATAAATTAAATGAATTAGTTTTATTTGATGATGCTCATTATCAAAATATACTGCGTAAAGTTCTTTATGTCAATACACGTTTTCATTTAACTTATATACACCATAATATATTCGTAAAATACTTCGAAATTACAATATTGAAATACATGCTGATTTCGAATTTAATGAATGTGTATGTTTCTTCTTTGTACATATGCTCACCATTAAATTTCGATTATCGTATTTATAATCATTGACATTTAAACTCTCCTAATAAATAAAATAACATTCTGAATTTTCGACAATCATAGGAAAATGAATACAGTAACAAGTGCCAGCCATCAAGGCAGCCCGAATTTTCATCATATTCATCAATCCAGCGTGCGCCACTAAATTAAGGAGTATAGCCCACCTCCACGCCATACAAAGCTTATAGCAACATCCTACCCGCTGCCACTGTAGGTACACACAAGCACCCCTACACATACATACATACACCAACACATGCACACGTCGTCTTGATATATTTACGATCGACGCAGTTTCAGCGCGTGTACACGAGCAAGCGGGATGGGCGCAGCTGCGACTCGCGCAGCTCGCGCGCAAGATCCTCCACCTCTCCTCTATACTACGCGTGGAAAACGGTTTCGGATGTGCGCGTCATTCGTCGCGGCGCACTCGACTGATTCATGTGGAAACCGCGGGCTCGTGTATTAGCTTCGCCGCCAACGCCACGCGTGCATGTGTGTGTGTGTGTGCGTGTGTGTGCAGCCGCAGTCGCACACAGGAATATCCGATGTTACGGAAATGGTGTATACTCACCCATACGCGATTCCTTTAGATCCTGAGGGGGAAGAGCTTGCACGTGGCGCGCTGATCTCTTGGCGCGTGGGGTGTGGGATTCCACGCAGCGGTTTGGGTAAAGACGCGTGATAGCGTCGAGGCGTGCGCAAGGGGCATCAAGATACTACTATGATTATGAATCTTACTAGTGCTATCAGCTTTCTATCGAGGAAAAGTTGCGGCTCATGTTAGCAGATTTAGCGTACTCTTTTTAAGAAACCGTCGTGTTGTTGCTTATTCGATTGATAAACTGACTTAAAAATTAAGGCGTTTTTATTATTATAGGTAGATTTCTTAGTTTTCTTTCATTTGTTCTACACTGTTTCTATACCGCGCTTGATCAATTCATTTTCATAATCTCATAAATATTATGTATATATACATGTTCTTAGTTTATTCACCTTTTAGCCATTAGGTTTAGTAAGGAACAGATGTATTTATTCCAAAGCTTTTCATTAAATACCTTTTTCAAATAATTTATAACCTTAGAACAGTTCCATAATCCAAATTTTTATTTAAGGTAGAGAACTGAACTTTTTGTCTGCTTTAGGGTCAGTATCACCAGGTGATTAAACATTATTTGAATAGTCATATAACAATATTGTTTAGGTAACATATTAAAATGCCCTTCCACACATATTGTTATGTATGTTAAGTCACTCAAGTTGGAGAATGTCATGCTATTGTAAAAAGTTTTTGAATGAATGTTTCAATTAGAAATATTTTTTTCATCGGATAACAATACAATTTTAATCTAATTTGCGATATTTACCTAGTTATATCCACTTTGTTAATAAAATAGTAAATTTTTAATATTTTTAACATTAAGACATTTTTGTATTTTGAATGTCAATTAATACAATAGCTGTTATAGTATTCACTTTTTATTTCACACATTTTCGGTAAGGACGAGCTCTGACGTACTAACTAGAACAATTCGTTTCTTAAATGTACGCAGAAAGTCGTACTTACCTCTAATACACTCTTCCTTAACGCCACTGTCGCGTGAAAACTATATAGTAGTTGTTCTCTTATTTTTCGTACATGCGTTTTGATATAGGTTGATTTTGAGACAGCCGCCGTTTCTACGTTTAGGACATCATCTAAATTCGGTAGAACTGCTATAACGCAAAGCGATCAGTGCCACTCCTATATCTAATCCTAAGTACATCAGTGCCTCTGAAATTCTTTTAGTGTAAGTATTTCCCATCACCACGTTTCCAAAAGCCGAAATCACAAATATCGGCACGTTCTTAATATAATAAACATACCTTGTAATCATTTTTATTTGTTTGAAAATGATCTATGTAGCTGAGAAAGGGATAAAAATAACTATCTATAGCCCATAGATAGTGAGAATAGAATGTCAAATATGAAAAATACATCAAAACAATTCGAGTCAATTGTAAAACGAATGGTTTTGTCACGGTAGAATGTGTAACGAAACAATAAATACACAAAATAAATGTTTTGACAACGTCAATAATGCTTTTGTGAACGAATTTGACTCTTCAACCAAAAACCAGTAACATGCCTCACTAGTTTATCAAAGTGGAGGTAAAGTTCTATTATATTTATTTGAATTTTTTAGTGAATATTATCGCAAATCTTTTATTATTAACTATAGTGGCTCTGTTGTTTATGAGATTAAATTGTGTACACTTTAATAATATACTGCAGTTATGTTAAATTGTCCCTTTAAGAACTCTTTTTTATTAATTTAAGAATTAAATCGATTTTTTGTTAAACCCCTTTTTAATATTCCAATATTTTCATTATAAATTTACTTAATAACAGGTTCTATGATATTATTTAACCACAATGTGATCAGAACTGTATTCTATTCTTATCACGACCATTGATGTTGTATGTGATCTAATCTAAAAGCGTATGAATAATCTACTGCTGTAATAAGCATATTCATCTTTAAATAAATAACTTCAATTAATTGGCAAAGCACTGTAACGTAAACAAGTTGAAAGTAAATGCAAATGACCTCATATTTTCAGTCTTAGTTCAATTTGTGTTACCCGCACATAAACTTGCCGCCAGCAACATCTATAAGGAACTGGAAAAAGTTGAAAACATTTTTGAAGTCACATACGTTATTTAAGATAATTTTTATGCAAACCAGTAAGTAGGTTATTCTTTTTACCGTAACTTGTTATTTTTTCCACGAATAATCTACAAAGTTTATCTACTTTATTCAGCGAGTTACTTCCGAATCTGGACATAGTAAATCTCTCCTGTCGACCTGAAAACACTGAAACATCGCGCGCGGATGGCGAACTGTCGTCGGTACACCGGTAAGACGCTTCCGCGGTCAAAAGTCCAACTAAATATTTCACGATCCACTCGCTGGCGTGGACTTACTCGGCTCTCGACACCTCGAAACTTCTTGGATAATGGATTTTTTAACACCATCCTTCGGCTCACTCTCCGGAATCTTCAACGTAGCAACGAACTTTCGAAAGTCCAAGCTCGCCCAGCACGCAAACGCGGAGACATCCAACTTCTTGGTTCAGTTCACTTTCGACCCATTGTTTCGGTAAGCCGGTTATCAGGGGAAAGTCAGGGAGGAGGAGGGGATGGGGGCGTCTAGGTCGCGCGTAGAGCCGAGGATCCGTCTTCTTCGCCCTGATTAGCCGCCGAGAAAAGAGATGCAGCGCGCTCGTTTGTCGCGCGGTCACGTGTTATGTGCGCGCCTGTGGCCAGGTCGACGTGACAGATCGATATTGTAAAGTAGCCCGTTTCGGTTGTGAACGCTGATGGATGCGTGCGATATGCTGAATGAAGATAAATTGAAGCCTAGATTGCACGACATCTGTTTCTTTAATATTGTATCATTTTGATTGGCAAGCTCCTTATTATGGATCTGTAAAAATAAAGCGATGATCTATTAAGTCTGGAGCATTATTGGTTTCTATAAAATTTGTAAATTTTCTATAACCTTTAAAATATTTTTAATATAAAACGTAAACTATTGTATTTTATATTGCGAAAAGAAAAATAATGATTACTCATTTGAAATCTGCTTCGAAGAAAACAAAATACGTTTCTACTTTTAATTTAGATAATGTAGGATATACAATAGAAAAATTTCTTACTATAAGTCTCAAAAATTAAAAAATTGAGACAACATATATATATATACGATTTTTTATAGTTAATGGTCATCATTTTTATCATAATAAACATTACGTTCTGGTTTATAATCATAATCTTTCAAGTGCTGTAGTTATCCTAGTTGTGTTAACGCACAAAAAATCTGATTTTCACCGCAACCACATAATTTGCATGAACCTATACACACTTTAATAACGGGCGTGTAACCTATAAGCCATAAATGGTGGGACGTACGTTGAATATCCACGAAGCCGCGCACTTAAATTATTGCATTATGTCGTCCGGCGTTCATCCCGAATTATGTTCCCGGACTGTAGACTCTGTAGAAGTACCGGCTGGATATGGGTCGTAATTAAAATAGACCGACAAGATTAATCGATTTCATTGACCACTTGATTCGTTTAAAGTACGATTATCTAGATAAAAAATGACTAGGCCTGTTCTATAGTAGCCTTCTATTACTTGTAAACACAACGTTTAATACGAGCAGAAACGAAGAAAAATTGTTTTTTTCTCGTTACACCACACATGGTGCTCAAATTATGAAGTTTACATATATATATATCTCCACATGAGTTTATTGTAAAGTTTAAAACAAACATTATTTTATCATTTTTAAATAGAGATGTAAGGACTGTAAAAGAAAAAGTAATGATACTTTGATTTTTTTCTAAAATCAAAGACTATTCACAATGCTTGTAAGAAAATATAACTATCACAAAGAGAAGCTGGAGCAATTATTCTCGAAATCCGATACAATACGAAAATTCCGTATAGTAAAAGTTTCAAAAAAAGAACTTTGAAAATTTCCTCGAATTTAAGAACCAGAATATGTCTTGAAGTCGAGCAAAAAAAAATTCACCACGCGTTCTAGTGGAAAAACGAATGAAAGTATATAATACGCAGGCAGTCGACAGAGAGCGAGAGCGAGTGTACAAGAAAATCCAAACGAACATCTCGGTAATACGTGTTATGAAAATGCCTTTTCTCTCCTGCCGTTCTTACTCTCGCCTGCGGAGGAAAAAACATCGGGTCGACGGGTAAAAAGGAGGGAGGGGGGGGGGAGGCGAACAAAAGGCAAGTGCGCAGGGGCGCGCGAGAGAGACGGCGAAGTGCACGTACGGGCGATCGGAGCTGAAAATAGCGTCCCGGCGAGTTAGAGCGAGTATAGAACGAGTGGAGGAGTTTCTCGCGGGCGATTTAAAAGTTTCACAGTTGAATTTCTTCGTTTTATCGCGGCGGCCGGCCATAGGGAGAAGATTAGAAGAAAATTGCGCAGAGCTCTCGCGAAGCCCGGGGATTGGGAGCGGCACAATAGAGTCCTGGAGAAGCTTGCGGCGCCTAAGCGCGCGCCGAAACCACCGAGGCCACCTGTACGTATACATGTATATACAACTCACACATACACATACGAACGAGTGTACATAGGCATGCACGAGCGAGCATATCTGTATATATATAGGTGAGCATGGCGGCCTCTTATTTATTCGCCTCTTCTTTCATGCGCGCGCACGCCCTATCTACTTACTTTGCTCACAGCTATAGTCGACTTTCCGCTTTATTCTAATTTCGCCCTTACGTATGTATACCGCGCCTCCACTTCATTTTGCTTTATTGACTCGGCTGTATTTTTCGCTAATTTCACGACTCCCTGAGCTATACGACGGCAGCGACCTCCTCTGCTATACATGTATATATATATATATATATATATATATATATATATATATTTGTGTGTGTGTGTGTGTGTGTGTGTGTCGGATCATACAGCCACGGCTGCCGTGCTCTTATGCTTCTGCTATTATTACGTGGAGTTCGCGCTCACGTTTCAACGTGAATCTTTGCTGCTTTGTTTCTCTCTATTCTTTTTTCTTTTAATTTTCATTTACTTGATGCATCTGCAGCAGTTGCTTTTTTCTATTCCATAAAAAAAGATGTTTGTTTTCAGTACAGATTTTAGAGAAAATAAGGTATTTTATTCTTTCATTTTCACACCCACTAAATAATTTTGACAAACTAGTGACTAATATGTACTTTTATTATGTGCGATAATTTTGTATGTATTCTTTTTTTTTAATTCAAGATAAATGTTTATTTCCGCAATAATTTCTTATTAATATGTGAATATGAAGAATGTTTTAGTAGAAGTTGCCTGACCAAATAATGACTATATCTACTTATTCTATAAATCTATTATACTTTATTCAATTCACTACTATTATTCAATTCAATATTGATGAATAATATTTATTATTAACATAGAAGCAGGCTTCATTTTAAAAATGTTTAATATGTAAATAACGAAGTTAAATATATAAATTGCATTATATCTGCATTTGATTGAATGAAATCAATAGTGGCATATATTTTGTATTAATTAAAAAGAAAATTTAATCACATAACAATTTATTTGTAAATAAATTTAAAATGAATATTAGGACTTAATTAAAAATATTACGTAATAGACTCAACTTTCTTGTTTCATTCACTACATTGAAGGCGTGCGAAAAATACAGCACATGTGCAATTTACCCACCTTTATGCACACTAACTTAACTTCTCCTTAATTAGTGTGATTGACAAACTTCACACTTATCGAGTTCGCTTACTCCATTGTGTAATTGAAGTAAGTGATCTTTGCATGTGGATTTTTGTCAAACTACTACGTTCATACAAAAATTCACACTTTATTTAATTTCTACGTTAGTTCTTCTACCACCTAAATAAGATAGTAAATAAATACATAAACTTCATTCAGTAAAATAACCAAATCGGTAAGTCTATGTTCCTATTAGCCTATGAGATTTCCGTAACACCGTCGCTTCCGCATAAAAACGTTGTCTGGTTTAATCGTTATCTCGCGCAATGATTTTTTTTACTTCTATTTATGTTGACAACTCATGATGAATTCAACTGTTAGTAAGTTAACAAAAATATAGATTGATTTGTTATTGGGAGAGCTCTAAAACAGGTAAACATTAATTAACTGATCAATCATGTTTTAAGATATGAATGGAAAATAGCAAACCGAAAAGAAAAACATCAACAGGCGAGATAACGCCTTTTTGAAACGAACTCCCCGATAACAACTTTTTGACAGATAATGTCTTTTTATGTGAAGGCGATGATTGCAATTAATTTTAGTCTTTTAACCAAGTATGTCATCATAGTACTAAGCAATTTTCTCTGTTGAAAAATAAAGTTAATCCTGTAATTTATCACCATATAGCGATCAAAAAAGCAGCTGTTCGATAAGCACCGAGTAGCCATGCTAGCCATGCCGGTCCAAAGACTCCTGCCGTGGAGTCGCGATCCGTTTCGCGTGGCTAGGAGTGCCCTTGTCTACGAGATCACGGAGACCATGCGGCAGTTAGCTGTACGCCAGCACGCCCGACCCGATCCACCATACCAAGAGCCAGGCTACGTTCCGCCCGAGGCCCTCCAGGTCGTTGGTAAGTTCACACACACTCGACCAATACACCGGATTAACTAGAGCCCATGGCTGGGAGTCTGGCAGGGTGCCTGAATTATTTTGGAGAGAGAGACTCCCCATTTTACGAGTGCGTTCCTGTACAGAATAGCGGGAAGGTGGCCGGTGAGTGCGTCGATGGGACTAGACTGAATAAACGGGGTATAAGTGGGTGGAGAGGTAGAGAAAACGATGGTTGGGAGTTGTTTTCATTTGCTAGCTGGATACATTGTGAATTTCAAACAAATATAATCTACTTTCATAGAATGGAAAACACTCTAGTGGAATTAAACATAAAGTCTGGGAAAACTACGTATATTTCTAGTCAGGTATATTATGTGAAATTCAGTAATAATGATTATTAAGTATTTAATTGCAAAAGTTTTATTAAAAATAAATGTTTTAAATATTATAACTTCGATACATTTAATCCACGAATTTTTATCAATTTTCAATACCAATAATTAACATTGTATCTCTTAATATATTTTAAAATAAGAAAAATCTAATATCAAAAGCTTAAAATATTTCATTTTATTCCAATAACATTAAAAATGATCATTGAATTTTACAAAAGTTTTACTAAAATCGTCGGATTAGAGCAAAAAATGATCGCTTTTAAAAGCGATGGATAAAATCTCCCTTAATAAAAGCAATGGAAAAGATGAGATTTCGAAAGTAATTCTCCTTCAAAAATTTATTTATATAATATGTATATTAAACTATATGTGTAAAATATGCTAACAAATTACTGATAAATAGTTCTGTAGGATAACTTTACCTGATGAATGTACAGAAATCGTATGAATATTTTGATTACATTTAGTATTGTTTTCTAAGAAAATTATATTTACTGTATTTAGTGCAAGGTTTATAAAGAATTTAAATTATATTGTTATTATTATTTTGAGAGCATTTCTCAGTTTTATTAATATTAAATAAGAACTGTGCACGAAAATTCCATCACTTTTTCTCGTTTACCACATGCAGTCTAGTGCTCTCTTGATGTCTTAAACTAGACATTTATGGCATGCTTCACTGCTTGCATATTTTCATATGATGGAACTTTTAAATCATGGTATATGCATGTTTATGCATTTTCCAAGGTAATACTTTTTCAGAACTCAAAACCTTTTTTATTGCATCAGATAATAAATAATAAATACCAAGAATTTTATTACTGTCACTATTTCAGTTTTATACAAATTTAAAAATAAACACTACATTAACGTTAACAGTGAATCAGCTTTATCAATCAAATTAAAACCATTCGTTAGAACACGAGTGGAAATTAATGTAGTGACATTCTCTCTGGTAATTCCTACGTTCCCCTACCAGATATACAACTTGTACTTCTTTTACTTGTCTTTTGATCCGAGAAGATTACCGAAGCGAATTAGCGAAATAGGGCGAAAGCGAGAGAGACGAAAAGAGTGAGGCAAAATAAGAGGGAGAGAAAGAGAGAGAGAGCGAAACCGAGCGAGCTTTAATTGAGAAGGTCGTATTTTCTTTGGGGATTGTTTACGCGACGAGGCGATGTAATTTTTTCTCTATTTTTTTCTTTCGCTAGAAGTGAGAGCTCACAGAGTTCGCTGTTTAAAGTTTGGACGCTAACGAAAAGTCCGTTTTACAGTTAGCTACTTCATTCGCCTTTCCCCTTTCTACTCACCTCTCACCCTCTCTCTCTCTCTCTCTCTCTCTCACTCTCTCCCTCTCTCTCCTCTTCCACTATCTTCTTTTTTTATTGTTTTGCCGTGAATACTAATTAAGTACTTTTTAATCTTAGAGCTCATTATGACTTGATATTCTCATCTGCATATTTACGTGTAGTTGTCCGCGTCTAAACGTACAGGCGCGCACATTTTTCGTTTATTCGAGAAGTTTGACTATAGGAATTCCGAACATTAATAAGAGTTTAGATTAAAAATTTTAATTGAAAACGATACCATTGAAGCAATGTTATGAAATGCAGTACATGAGTTCATTTTAATATTATTGCATCGGCCGGATTATTAGATTTCAATTTAATGTGTACGTATTAGCCATCCTTTTTATTTCATACAATCGGAAATTTGGCACACAAAGTTATATAATTTAAATGTAAGCTTTCCGAAGGATATAGTCTCCTGGCTTTCATTCTTAAAAGGACTACCGTAAAAATATGAAACTTTTACGGAGCTGATCCAATTTTAATGGTACCGGGTTCATTTCCCTCGCTGAAATGTGCTTTTCCAAGTTTATTGAAAAAAGATTTTCTTCTCTTTTAATCTCGGAGCCGCATAAAGACAGTTAAATGTGAATTCGAGCTTCAGTATTTTTTCATAAGCAATGCCATTTTTATTTTTTAACAAAGTTTCTACATTATTCATTGTGTTGAAATATAAATTATTTATTATCTGTTCGTTCATTAATTTTAAATATTAATAAATTAACTGTCTTCATTGTGAAGTATAATAAACATTAAAACTCAATATAATTTAATTTAAATCAAAAATTTAAATGAGAAATTTTATTATGGAATAATCTTTTGATTTAAAATATGACTGAACCGTGCATAAAAAAAACTTTACGAGCATATGCAATACAAGTAGATTGAAAAAAAAAATTTATATATATATATATAGTAGGGGTACCTCCTTCTCGCCAACCCCCAAAACCGATGGATAACCAATTATTGTATTAATACCAATTTTCGAGAAAATAATATTGTGTGTTATTAAAGTAATGGATTTTAAAATACAATATTATATTGATATTATGTTGATAAGATAACTTTAGACATTTAAAGATCTAAAATTTATTTTCTTTGAAAACATCGTTTGTTGCGTTTGTTGAAATTTAATTCAAATAATGATCTTTGATGTAAAAATTATACAAATTAAACAGAAAGAATCAAATCAATTCCTTCATAGCTAAGTATTTTAGCATTCATCTATTTTTGTAGTAAAAAAGAAATTTTTGGAAGTTAATTATGGGTACAAAGTAATTAAAAAAAAATTGTTGTTGCTATCGGTAGTTTACATATATCCAATAATTTTCTTATTTATTTTAAATTTTCCAAAAATAAATGTTTACCCTGTATTACGTGTGTTCCTCGTGGCCAGTCCGGGTGATGAGCCCAGAAAGGTGCACAATGAAGTATTTTACAGTTAATTAGAAATACGTATTTTATTATGATATATACTAGCGAGTGAGAGTATATAGTATAGTATATAGTATAGTGGCAGCGGACTTGGGGGCTTGACTGGTAGGTTGATCGTTGTTGCTTCCTCTCGTCTGACGGCAATGTCCTGACTTCGTTATCTCTCTTTAGCTAGTTTTCTTCTCGGGCAGCGTCCTAGCCTCGTTGTCTCTCTTTAGCTAGTCGTAGTCTCGTGGTGTGCTTCGACTTTTATAGTAAAAATCACCTCAATCCCCTCTTCTTTTTCTCACCTACCGATGAGGCTATTATTGCAATGTCTTCAAACTTCGCTTAGCTACCAAATCTCTGTGTCGGCATTTTCGTGTCCGAACGAGTCGCCGCGCGATTTTTCGCGTCTCGTAATTATTGCTGACTCGCAGCTATCGCCGCGGCCACAGAGGCGGAAAATGGACAAAATTCTTGTGACAGCTGAATTCTCCATCAATTTTGAAATTTTTTTTTCTTTAATACTCATAATTAAGTAGAGAATAATGTGTCACTGCCTAAAGCCCGTTTACGTAACATAAAAAATATATATGTACCAAAATGTGTAACAGTAAAATTCGAACTGGAGGATCTACTGTATGCACTTTAGATACGGAAAAATTACTGTATATGTATATATACGTATGTATACGTACCCGAGAAAAAAAATTTATATATAATTATATATAAAATTCATTTATAATCGTTTGAGATTATATATAATCATATATAATTATATAAAGTTATATATATTTATATATAATTATATGTGATCATATATCCTCATATATAGCAACTATATATGATTGTACATAAGCATATATGATCGTATATAATTATATAGAGACATAATTTATATATAACTATATATAATTATATATAAATTTTTTTTCTCGGGTATGTATACATCCGTATATACATACATATAGAGTCATTTTGCCGTATCTAAAGTGCATATAGTAGATCCTCCAGTTCGAATTTTACTATTACACATACATTTTGGTACATATATATTTTTTATGTCATGTAAACAGGATTTAGGCAGTGACACATTATTCTTTACGTAATTATGAGTATTTAAAAACAAAATTTTTCAAAATTGATGGAGAATTCAGCTGTCACAAGAATTTTGTCCATTTTCCGCCTCTGAGCGGCGTGCTGCTTCGTTTTCGAGCTTCGATTATGTTTGGAATGCTATCACACGTAACACCCTGTAACAAGAAAAAATTGTACAATGCAAATAAATAAAAATCAAAGTTCATCCAAATCAAATATTGAAAAATAATTTTCCTTATTTTAACCATTATAATAAATTATATAATATTGGTTCAGGGTATTTCATTTGTGAATGTAAGTATACTGTGTAAAGTTTGTGGTAATAAAATAAATAAATAAATATAAAATAAGTAAAAAAATCACATTATAATTCACATTTTCATTGGAGGAGGAAGGAAGGAAGGGCTGGGTGGAGTCGAAACGGGTTATTGTGGGATGACTCCCATGGTTTTGGGGCTCTTGGCGATGAGTTTCATGGTTTTATTTAGGTTTACTGTATGATAAATTATTGTTGATAATTTTATTTGATTATAGCATGTTCTAAAATCATATTTGATTATGATTATTTTTCATACATAAAACCTAAGTAAAATACAATTAAAAACTCAACGCGCCTACAACAGTACCTTAATGGTGGTGAGGATAACAATAACTGTCGTTATTGTCCCTAGAATATACCTGATAATATTATAGTGAGCGTAGTAAGTGGTCAACAATCTGCTTTAATACACCTTATGTAATACACCTTACTGAAAAATTCAACGTGAGATCTCACGTGATTTCTCACAATATTTGAACTGTCATCTGAAGATGAAGAGGATGGTGAAGGAAACGATAGGTGGTAGGTGGAAGAGGGGACGGTAAAGGGAATGGTGGAGGGCGGTGGTCTGGCTGAGTTTGAAAAATAACGTAATGTTCTAACGAATTTAACGTTAAAAAGCGGAGGGGACGGCGGAGAGGCAGAAAATAGGAAAGTGGAGGGGAAGGTGGAGGGACTAAGTTCACCTATAACACTTACGCCTATATAATATAGGAAGATATATAAATACATGTACTTTCCAAAAAAATCTGTTATAAAAACAAACATTTAAATAAGATTCATAACGAATTTGAAGCTTCTTCAACTAGAGGAGTAAAAATAATTAGGTTATATTACTTAACAAAAATTAACAAAAATCATTTGCATTAACAGTTTCTATATATTAATTACTAAAAAATTTCTGAAGTATAATTTCATTTTAATTATATATTTATGAAAATAATACGTTTTCGAATGCACGGTTCATCGATTAGTCAATTTCGTCATGACTTGTATTTCATGACAAGAACTATTTTTTAAACTTTTTTCGCTTCATCGTTACAACGGGAAAATCGAATTTTCAGAATGAACTTTAATCAAAAGGAGTGTACCCGTGGGCATCAGGGTTTACTTAGCTGTTGGAGGGTTGAACCTCCACTTACATGGGCGTCTTCCCATGGGAACCTCCGAGAAAATAGCTATTCAAGTTGTTAGAGCCTAAAAAATAGGACGACAGCCACAATCGCAAAAAAGTAGTACTGACCGAGATCCTTGTGACGTAGTTGCTGGAACTGCGCACAAAACTTTTTAATTGACATCATTTTTTAGACTTCGCCGACTGGGGATATTACCGAGCTTACGGAAAAGAGGCTTTTACAAAATGCGTAGATTACACAAGGCAAATGTGGCATGTTTTATGATGGAATTTTTTATGGCTATATTGTAACGGAAACAGATTTATTGTCATAAGTTAAATAACGTAATCCATACGATTATTTACCATAATTTTTCAATTTTTACACTAGCTTCTTACTTTTACGTAAGAAATAAATTTTATATTGTTTCTCTTAACCCTCTATTGTCGGGCTTATCGCTATCACCACTAAATTGTTCAAATCAATTGATAAAACTTATACAACAATCGTTCAACCTTCATCAACTGAGTACTTAAAATATCTAAATAACTCATTGATGTAGAACTACCTGACCAAGGGAACTCTACCATCAAGTTGCTCTTTCCTTCTGTAGCCATTACTGGGTTTCTTACTTTTCCTCGAAAATTCTCCCGGGGTTTTAAAGCGCAACAACTCAGCCACGAATATCAGCATATACCTATATGCACCAAGTTTCAAAGGTCACTGACTGTATAGACATTATTTTCCCTCCGTCTTTTTGCAGCAAGTAGGCGAACGGTGGAGTTGGCGAAACCGGCCGTACGACCAGCTGGCCGACAGACGAACCTCAAAGAGGACGCGTTCAGCGTGCCGCCTCAGGCCCTCAAAGCACGTTGCAGTCCCCGCGTCAAGGTCCTCGCTCAGCCCAAGCGTCGTCCTCGTCCCCGCGCCTGAGCCATCCACGTGAATTTGTAGTCACCACATATCTCTCAGAATTAATTTTGGCTGATATAAAAATTGTGTAATGTTTAGATTATAAGTGAAAATCGTCTGTTTATAGTGAATTCGTTTCTTTTTGATTATGTCCCGATGGATGTGCCGAACGCCAATAAAATGGTTAAACACTACAAATCCAGTAAACAATTTTATTTCCTGTTCCAAAGGTATGCGTGAGCGAGTGCGGGCTAGGACACCTGAGTCTCGGATTGGGTGTAAAATGGAGACTGGCAATTTGATTTTTATGTCTCTCTATCTCAAACTCGTACGCGTGAGCGCTTGTACGTGGACGCTCAATCGATTTCAGGCGCTAGCACACAACAGTACTGTGAAATTGAATAAATAGTAAAATAAGAGCAGAAATAATCTAAAAATAGATATTCTTACATGTGAGCTAAAAGAAAACGCTGTCATCGTTTATAATATTATTTCGAAATTTGTCGTCCAAGTTATTTGTATAGTGTTATTTCAAAAAGTTATTTTTTATATCTATATTTTTCCATGTAGAAAAAAATACCAATATGAAAAAACTGTCGACTATTGATGAAATTTGAAATGAAGACTTACAAAATATAGAATCCATACAAATTGATTGAAACCCTTTTCCAAGTTTTTATAGCAGATTGTTCTTCAACTCAAAATGTTTAAACCATCAAAAAACTTTACTCGTCAGCTCCAAATAAAATTTTTTTGTGAATTTTGTAGATGAGAGGAACAAGCCTTATACGTAGGTACGCTCCTCCTCAAGCGGAAAATAGCAAAATTTCAAAGGATTTCGGTAATCGATACATGCCACACACATCGTCGCGGCTACCGTGGCTTGCAGAAATTGGTGATTTCGCGAGTATAAACAGGCCGCCAAAATCGTGAACTCGCTCGCTCATTCCGAATTTCATCCACGATGCGCATATCTAATTGATGTGAGAGAGTGAGAGAGAGAGAGAGAGCTTACGGCTTGTCATCACTGCTCTAAATTAGTCCCCACGTGGCTTTTCAAATTAGTCTACGTCAAAATAGACACAGAGATTTGCCAGATCGAGATGATTCTCAATTCTGATATATCGCGATAATAGCATTGAGAATCACGTGAGAGTTCTGGCCCTGAGGCTCTCTCTCTCTCTCCCGCGATACTTTGAGCTGAACTCTTTTGTATCGATGAACCTGATGCATTTGCTCTATCAGTTTTCTAATAGGAATTATGTCTTGTTTCAAAAATAAAATGATTTTTTATTGAAGCAAAGAATATTGACTAAAATACAAGAAAGAAAGTTCCGTTTGTTAATTGATTTATTCGTTTCTTACAGTAGCAATCAGTGTCATAGTATTGGATAAAACATATTATTTTTAACAACTGACATTTTTAATCTTTTGGAAAATTAAATATCCATATATCAGACACTTAATTTTTTTGTGGATACTCTTATACTATTATTAGACTTTAAAACCCTGTTTCTTACATTAATTGAGAATATGCGTCCATTTTCTGTCCTGCGGGGTAACCAAGCCAGTGGTTTGGAAGATATAAAAATTATTACTCAGGACGTCCAAGCCAACCTCGGTCGGACAAGAGCCTCTATCGTAGAGATCATGGGAATCAACGATAGCACCTGAAAATCTAAGGATTTGTAGAACTTTTTAGAGAAGAAAAATTTAGGGCCTTCATTGTAAAACAAAAATAGAAATTTCTTCATCTGAATTCTGAACATCCGAAGAAAAATCTTGTAGAAAATTAAGAGAATTTACAAGAACTGTTTTGAGATTTATGTTGCTAATTAAGATACAAATAAATCACTGCAACAAATATCTAGTGTGTGTTGCATGTTGACGGGGATTTTAAAAAGAAATTAAGAATTTGTAGTCTATAAAACCTGTAGATCAGAAAGGCAGTTCTGAAGAAAAGACTTCTATGTTTATATAACAAATGTGATAGAAATTGACAAATAAATATTAACAGTCTTACATATCCTAATTGACTTTCTTATGAGTGGAAATTCAGAACACCGCCTGTGTATTATTTTTTATGTCAGTACAACTTGAACATAATCTTTTTTTGAACTCCACTATAAGGGACACTTTATTGATTTGTTATTATTATTTGCAATTAAATTATTTTTATGTATCTACAGCTCTTATTAGTGACCATTATTCTTCATTTATTTATTAAATGTTTAATTATATATAAATATATCAAAGTATCAAAATTGAAAATACTCGTAATCATTTATATCAATAGTTCTCCAACTACTAGACAACCGTTCGTCAATCTTCGTGTTATTTATTTGCTCATAAACTTAATCGATAGTTAGTAGATAAGCCATTTTAATTCTTATCAGAGTTCAATCTGGGAAAGATATATTTTTAAAAAATAAGGAAATGAAAGTAGAGAAAATAAGCTTTCATTTGCTTTTCTAAAATTAAAAAATAATCCATTTTGACAAATTGATCGTTATTTTATCAAGCCACAATTAATTGCTAAAATCTTCAATTTTTTAATCTATACATTTACACATTTACATTTTTATATTAAATCTACATATATCATATATATTTATATCAGAGCATATAAATTTTTAGCAATATAAAGAACGTTCATATTCGGATATTATAATAACATTAAGTAAAAATAATGGGAAAACCTAGTATCTAAATACAGACTTCTTATTCTAAATGATTGAGAATACGCCCTTTTCTGACTTTCAATAAATTATTTACTGTTACTAACATACAAATAACTCCATAAATGTATTTTTGTGAAATCATGTATGTATAGATGTCTCGTATAATTTACTATAAGCAAATCATTATATACTAAGTAATATAGTTACTCGCAAAGTTAATTCAGAACATGTAAACTAACTTACATTTAGAAAGCAGATAATTATCTGTTTCTATAAACTAATTAGTTTATGAAATCTTGTAGTTAATAATATAATTTGAAAATCATTTGAAATAAAATATGAAACAACTAGTACTTTGTTAATTTCACTATTTTATATTATTTCATTTGCATTACTGTCACCATACAATTAGGTTTTGCAAATAAAGCATATCAAAAATTTTTTACGAAATAATTCACAATTATAAATTTGCCTGTTTATACTTTGTTAGGATCGTATAATTAGATTATACTTGATGATGTGTTGGTACACGTTCAAAAAACGTCATGTTAAATAGATAGATGCGAAATCAGGTTCAATTAAACTGAAATTATTTGTCGAAAGATCCACTCTGTGGACGTAATATTGTGCTCCATCATTAGAGTTCGTAAAAAGTTGAGGAATAATGAGCATGCGATTAATGGTGTAAAAATATAGGAGCGGCAAAAGTTTTAATTAAAACTTTATCAATTGTAACTACTGTTGTTTAAAACGACTTTTCAACACGCATTATGTATTTATCGCAAATTAGCTAACATTTGAAATGAAACGAATTCATATTTATATAAAGTAACTTTATAATATAAAACATGTATTTTAAAATTTTTTAAAATATTTATAAAATCTCTTTTGTTATTTGAAGTATATAAAAATAAGACAACCAGAAAAAATACGTCAGTTTACGAACAAGAAGATCAGGAGGTCTCCGAGAGTCCGACTGTGATAAAAGTTTTGAAAAATGTTCGTTATTAAAAATAAAAATACTCGCGTTACAGGATTTTTACTAATAAACCTTCAGTTGGTACATACAAAGTCTGATATTTAATAACTAACAAAATTAAGTCACTTTTCAAATCAAAATAATTCACGAAATACTATGTTTCTTATAATTTGAATGTTACCAGTTAAAGGCTGAGATGAAATCCTTCTATTTAAAAAAAAAATTATGCAAAAATTTGTATCTTTTCAAATGTTATACGAATAATATAATACGTTTTCAATAAACAATTGAAAATTTCAAGTTGTTGTAAATGTTTTCAAAAAAATTTAATATTGGCACAAATTTTAAACGAATAGGAATTTTCGCATAAACTTTTTTTTTAAATAGAAGAATTTTATCTTATCTTTTAATTGATATAATAACACTCAAATTATAAAAAACAGTTTTTTGAAAGTTATTTGAAGAGTGACTTGATTTTTGAAGATATTAGATATCAGGCCCCGTAAATGTTAACCGAATATCTAATATTGGCAAAAACCATAAAACACGCGTATATTTATTTTTAATAAAGAGTATCTCCAAAGTTTCATCAAATTCGAGCTTCCGTAAACCTCGTAGTCTCTCTATAAATACATAGAAGTAATTTAACTCAATTTTGGATAGACATTGATATTCGATAAATTTTTTTTTATTTCATAGCTTTTTTTCTAAGCGGTATATTGATTTTACAGGTTGCATTTTTTGCAAAAATTAAATTTACATCCCGAGGATAATCTCCTTTATTTATGTGTTCTAACGCGTATAGCTCAATCTAGTTCTTATTACTTTATTGAAAGTCGATGAAATTTATTGATATATATTGCATTATTACATGACTAATTGGTAAACAGCATCTTATTGATTGAAATTTTTTTCATCGTGTATTTTGAATACCACCAGGAGAAATATATTTTATCATAAGCATCAACAAATCTTAGACACGAACTCGTACAATATTTGAGTCTTATAGTTACCCATTTTAAAATATCCAAGGATTTGGACCTGCATTTCTATAAGACAATTATTTATTTTACAATATAATAAATGTAAGCGTCTTAGGTACTGTGAATATTAATTTATTCTGTGAACAAAAATAAAATTATCGACATAGTCGCAAAATTATGACCCTTGACTTTTCCTCCAAAATATCCATAAACTATAGTCACACCTAGCTGGGAAAAAGACATTTCGTGTGGGAGTTCGAACGTCGATATAAACTCCCCTAACATCCTGACCCAATAACGAAAAACCACTTAAAAACTTTTATCAGCATCTTCTCTCTTTCTCCCTCTTTTCTTACTCTCTTCCTCCCCCCTCTCTTTCTCTCTTTCTCTCTTTCTCTTTCTTCCTTCATCGTCAACGTAATAATACACCGCACGTCGCATCTCTGCAGCAGCGCCAGCAACTTCGCAATATCCATCGGAGTATCGACAGGCCCTCGCACCTCATTCTCCCTCCGTTCGATTTCTACAATAAACTGCTTTGTTTTGAAAAATTCCCACAGTCAGCGCGAAGCCGTAAACAGCCCATTAATTTTCCGCATAGCGCGCAAATTCTTTTATCAATGCAAAACGCTAGTATCGATCGGCCTTTGACCCCCCCCCCTTCTCCCACCTCCTGTTTCGAAATAACAAACTCATTGAAAATAAAGCATTTACGCGGACGCGCACGCGCATGCCTCCCCTGGTATCGCAAGAAAACAGACGCCGCGGCTACAAATCACGGCTTGTTGTTTGCTGGGGCGAGTGAGCGAGCGAGTGAGCGCGGAGCTAATAAACCTCCGGCGAGCGAGGGAACGATTTTAAAGCGAGAGGACCTTTATGGCCGCGGCCCGTCATATAGGCGTGTGTGTGGCTTATTTGTGTGAGGTAGAGGAAGGGAGGGAGAGAGGTAGCTCCACACGGCACACTTGTTTCGGTTTGCCCGTCTTTTGGAATTCAGCCAGCCAACTCTTGAGGCGAGTAGAGCGTGCGCGCACGCGGGCAGGGCTCTTAAGAGAGGGAGAAAAAGAGAACGACCTGGCCGGCGTTGAAAAGAGAGGGAAAAAAGGAATGGGAGGAGGCGCACACGCGGCCGCGCGCGCACTCGAGGAATCAGCGAGGTATTTACGCTCGAATCCGCGCGCAATTTTTACTGTTACGGGCGCCCACGCGCGATGCGCGCTGGGGGAAATGTTTAGCGGAAATTTAAGTTCGGCTTTGTTTGCGGTTGGATTGAAGTGAGTAGTTAAAAGAAATTATTACGGCAATAAATGTCATAATAAGGTTAAGTAGCAAATGGTAAACTTCATTTTTGCTTTCGTTTCAGATAAATGAATTAATTTTGTTTTTGAATAATTAGCTTGGTTGAATATTTGTTTAAATCTGTATTTTTTACGGCAACACTAATTGTTTGGTTATTTTTATTTGATAAACCTTCAATAAACTTGATTTGATTTTTAGAAACCCAATAAAAATAAATAAAACTTTTATTTTATACATAAGGGCAAATTCTACTTGTATCTTTTCGGTCTTAATATTTTTCTACACAGGTAATTAACACCCATCACGTATAAAATATTCGTCTATAACAAAGTAGTTTATGGAAAGTGCTTATATATTGCTGCAAATAAAAAGTCATATAAATAAGTAATTAAAGAACGGTTTGACGAAAAGCAACATTTTCGTTTTCGCAACCGATACTTTGTCTACTGATGCAACTCATACTCTGCTCACGTAACAATATTAACCGTTTCATAAATATTATAAAATATAATAAACGAAATTTAGTTATTACGTAAAATTATAATGTTTTATTCTAATTTAAAAATATATAAATAATTAGTTAAAAGAAAACTTTTATCGTCAAGTTAAAAATAAGCAAGTAGTTACGGGCTGGATTTAGTCAGATAGACATCAAGTAAGCAAAACTTGTAGTTAGACAAAATGGATAAATGTTACTTTTTACTTTCCACTTTCTTTTATTTTTCAAATTAACTTTATTATTGTGACCTGTATTATTTAAAAAACTCTATAGAGTTTATAAAATGTACTGCTAATAATTTACATAATATATCCACAATAACTTGCTTGTATAAAAAACTTGTTACTTATTTTAAATTTGTACAACTTTTGCTACTATTTTAAAAACCAATCTTGAATCAATACATCCTAAATTTTATAGATAAATAACGTTCTATTCAAACAGAAATTTGATCATAATTATATGTTGAAATAATAAACTATAGCAATAACATGGTCAAATCTCTCGACTATTTCAGATTTAAAATTACTTGCAACATAATTTATTGTGCTGTGTTAGGTGTAACCCTTTCTTAATGCGGTCTTTTGGACGATTTATAAAATCATAGTCGAAGCACTAACCTCGCAATCTGAAAGCACTTGGAATCATTTGTGTTTTCACTTTTTAAACTTGCATTACGATCATTAATTTAATGTTAACAAAAAAATGAAGAAATAAATATTGTGATGCCAGATTATTATCGCACTTCATATCATTTTACGACATTAATGAATTAATTAAGGTTCAACGGTAGCGCAAAGCATGATAATCTATAGATATCATGCATATATAAGCTCAAAATCGGTTTTCCAAGCTTATAACATTTTGATATTATCGTGAACGTATTGATTATAAATAAGTTGAGCATCCATGACAAAATGTAGCCACTTGCTTGATAGCAAAAACTCTGTAGCTAAGGCAAGTAACTTTTGACGCCTGTGTACACGTATATAATATGGCGAGAAATCACGTCGGATGGGGCAATGACTAAAGCGAAAAAAGACGACAACAACAAGGTGGAAAACGAGAAAAAGAAAACCAAGAAAAAGGGATAGAAAAGGAGACGCAAGAGAGAGAGAGGGAGACGCGGTTGGAAGAGGAAGGGAAAGGGGGATGACCGTCTTGGCACGGGCGCCTAATCGCTTCTCCGTGATAGCCGTCTTCTGCATCATAATAGATATAAGTATTTCTCGAGCGAAACTCTTATTCCATCCCAACCTCTTATCTCTCTTCCTCTCTCTCTCTCCCTTTAGCTCTTTTTCTGTCTTCTACTCTTGCCTCTGCACGTTGAAGCATCTAGCCGATATTGCGAAAGCCGAAACTGAAATGCGCTAAATCAATTTAAACTTTTTGTCTTATCTCGCGAGCACATGGGCACGAACCGAGCTGAGGAAAAAATGATTGCGGCCGCTGTATACTTGATACTCAACTCATCTGCTCAACAATACGTTTTTATCATCGTTGGACTATAATTAGTTCGCTTCATGAATATTTGCACGATAATTGTCAATCTATAACATGGTTCATATACGATAAAAATAGAATTATTCTATATACGAATATAATAAAATATTCACTTCAAACATATAGTGTATTTATAATTATGAGAACTAAAAACTCCTCTAAAATGAAATGTAGTTCATTCTTATTTTACACATAAAGATAGATATTTTCGGCCTAAAACTAGAAATCTAAACAACTTTTGTAGAAAGATTAGTACATTTGGCTAATCAATTTAAAATAGCTACCTTCTAAGGTACATAATATATTTATTATATCTTGGAATAATGTTCCGTCTCCTTGAGTACTGGATGTCAGGTGATTTAATTATTACAGCAATGGCAGGCCAACTGTCTTTGGAAATCATATATTCATACCATGTAACAAAATTTATCAGCATTGGCAGGAGACCTAAAATAAAAAAAGTTGATATTACAGCAACTAAATGGATACAGTACGATACCAAGAAAAAAATGTGTAGCAAGATATCCACCTCCACCTTATGATAGAGATTCATACGAGACTTCACGATCTCCCAGATAACTGACTCACCTACTCTGTTCAAATCAAAGGAAAAGCAAGTAAGTGTTCATTTCCCATAATATATTCGAGAAATGTTGATAATTACATATTTATGATTAAAATATTCATTTATTTCTAGAAACCTTTGAAGAAGCTTATGCAAAACTTGAGCATGTAAACAAAAATGATACGTCGTTGACAATGGATTCAGGAGAAAGTTATACTGAAAATTTAAAAAGGGCAGTCATGAAAAACAGTCGTAAAAAACAAGTTATAAAATTTGGCAGACACGTATAAGCTATTTCTCAAAAGTCTTCCTCGATGAATCAAGATATCCTAAGTAAGCTTTAAATACTCTTTAGTAAATATTTTATAAGCAAAATTTATTGATATTATTATCTATTTACAAATTCTAAGTCATTCGATTGCCAGGAAAGAAATTCACAGTTAATGTACTCACTGTCACAGGGCGCAAGTGTTTTTAGCAGGTCTACGTCAATGGTTCAGACAGTTTCTGGTTAGTGATTTATTTTATCAAATCTGAATATTAGTGAATGATATGAATCTAAATTTGAAGTTAAGCATAAGTTTACATGTAAGAGGTATTGTAATAGTAGTAACTTTTTATTATTATAGGAAATAAAGCATTGGATTGCCAGAAAACAAGTTTGCGATCAATCCATTTCCTATCACAGATCACAAATATGTCTAGTAGATCTATAGCAATAATTTAAAAACCTTCTGGTTAGTGGTTTATTTTTAAAATTTGGTATGTGATGTAAATGTAAATGATATGTTATAATTTGAATTTTCAAAGTTAAGCATAAGCTTGTACATAGAAGATATTTAAAAAAATTTTGGTTTCTCATTACGGCTTCTAAATCATTGGATTGTGAGGAAACAACAACCCTCTTTCAGAAGATATAACCTCAATTAATGTTTTCGCAGAGAATTTTCAAGTAAAATCAAACAAGAAAGATGATTAACAATTGTTGCAGAATGATAATATCTCTAATCCTGATGCTGGATCTTATACAAGTATTAGAGGTAAAGCTGGGTCTGGAGCTACTAGTAACCAAACATCTAATCAATTTCATCAACGATCACCATATCAACAATTTGTTACAGGTATGTTGAATTTATGTTTTAACTTTAATCAACATATTATTAAAGCTTAATAAATCTATAATATTTTAATCATTTTGCACTTGATCAACATTATAAGTAATATACACTGTCTTCTGATCACTTTTACCATATCTACATAAAAATTAGGCAATCTTTTTAATGTAACGATAAAATATAACCTATAAAGTGTAGTTATGTATCAAAGTAAACAGTTTTCTAAAAGAGAGACGACTTCTGAACACTTTATAGGTTATGTTTTATCTGCTTTATTTTAATGTCAAAAAGTTAATATTACGCGTATTCATCATAGAATAGATGATGGAAATCTAAATTTGATAATTCATTATGCATTTGAATGTATAAAAAGTATTTTAATGGCTGTAACACTCGTGTAAACATGTGTTCTTAACACGGCATGGTACGTCGGTCACTTCGAACACTTGTTCCAAACGGAGGACATTGAAAAAAATTGATTTACGTCGCATGAAACAGAGGTTTAACCTTGTGACAGCTGGCATGGCGCCATATGACGTCATTCCATGATTGGCCCACATATACTATTACTTAAGAAACATTTATATGGAAAATTTCGAGAAAATTACACTTTTTCAGTAGGAAGAATACCGACTGTCAGAAGGTTAATTAATTGAAAAACATTGAAAATCCAAATAATCGTATATATAAATAGAATCTACGGCTCGCCAACTTTCATAGAAACTATTACAGTTGAATTTTTATTAGAACTTGAATTTTTTTTTCGATATGTCGAAGATAACTGTTCCTAATTTTAGTTACACGAATACAAATATCTATTAAAAGTAATTTAACATTTTTTTTACGAAAAGAATAATGCATTTCTGTTTTATACTAAAATAATGCCAGTGTTTCTACGAGGGTACACATTTGACGAAATGTTCTAGGTGGTACCTTTACCTTAAATTTATTTTATAAATGCTTGACCGTTTTAATAGGCCGTTACATTTTATAACCATATAAATAAGTAAGTATATTTTACGTTGCCTAAAAAAATAATCAATAAAAAGCCTTTAAATTCTCATTGCAACAGATAATTCCTTATGAATTTTTCAGAATTACGAGACAAATAGGCACTCGTATGGCCACGCGCAACCCCATTTCGCTTGTGCCAAACTTTTTAATTTTCTTATCTCAGCATTCCCGCGAGCCGTAGCGCGGGTGCGAGTGCTCTTAAAGCGCTCTGAATTCAGCACGCTAAACAAATTTAAAAGTAATCGCGCAAATTCTCTTATCGAAAAACGAACACTCGATCGCTATTGCAGCGGTGTCGGCAGCAACAGCCTTCGCCTCTCTTTCTTTCTCTCACTTTCTCGATTCCTCGGTTCCTTCTGTCTCCTTCTCTCTTTTTCTCTCTCTCTCTCTTTCTCTTTTCTTTTCCCTTACACTCTTCTTTGGGCTCCGTCGAGGACGCACACGCGAAGTGCACAAAAAAAGAAACCATAAAAAGAAGTTAAAAGTAGCGCGCACGATAAAGCAAAAAGAAGTATAACGCACGGAGAGAGCATGGCAGGACGCGGCAACCAAGCGGAATGGGCGAGCGGGTAAACGGGAAAGAGAGAAAATCCCGAAAAGACGACGACTAGAGATATACGCGCACACTAGTATTTCGTTTGTCGGCGCAAACATTTTCCGTAACGTGGATTTTCAAATTGCGTGACGCGTTAATTTGCAGCGCTCGCCGGAAGAGTGTCCGTCCGTCTGTTCGTCCGCTTCGTCTAGCAGAATTTCATACGCGCGTCAGCAATTCCCTTTATTTTTCTCAGCTAATTTTTGCGGCATTGTGTTTATAGGTCGCCGGCCGGCTCGACGCGTGTGCGTGACTGGTACTGTAAGCGACGAAATTGGCCAATTTACATTACTGCTAAGGATTATATAGTTTTGCATTCTTTTGAGCAAACCATGCATTATATCTTTTTCTAAAGTTTGAAGATTTTTGTCTTGAGAAAAATATCAAAATATATCATTTTCATAAAATCAGTATACAATAATAGGTCTAGAGTTAATACATCCATATCGCTCGCTATTTTTCATTTCTAACCTTCATCTAACCTTCTCCCGAATACCGTCATCTCTCCGGGGTTGTCGTGTTGAGACGATAATTATAGCTCAGTAGCTGCGTCTCACGATTACCTACCTCGAGTAATTCTTCGTCTGATTGATAGAAAAGTTTAAAACAAGAATTAAACTTGAAAATTTAAAGTTTTTTTCAAAAATCTTCCATTTTAATGATTTTTGTACAGCACATTAAATAGGAAAAATTTGTTGATTGTGACTCCAATTATGTAGAATCTTTATAATTTTTTGTAAAGTTTAATCAAAGAAAGTTTGTAAATTGTGAAGAAAATTACGTAGAATCTTTATTTTATATAAAAGTCGTACTGTATAAAACCTTTTTTGCTTCCTCAAAGAGGAAGCTTTGTAATGGTGAAAAAAATTTTTGAAACAAAAAATGTTTAAAAACATGTTT
>JAWWEQ010000027.1:372307-411611 GCA_035583055.1 Torymus tubicola
ATGAATACTTTTATCCCAAAATGATCGGTGAGATAGGCATACGCGGACCACCTGATTTGAGATGGATTCGGCCATAAATTAAATATTTTGTCCTCCTTATAATATATTCAATATGTTTCACCCATCTTAGATTGTAATCAAAAATAACACCCAGGTATTTACAATGTTCTACTCTACTTATTTTATCACTCTATTAACACAGAACACTATTACAGTAATTGCCAAACGTTATAAATAATGTTTTTTACGTTTAAGGACAATATATTTAATGCTAACCAATTACTTATTTCACCGGCACCGCCTATACTCTACACATTCACACTCTACACAGGGAGGTTATTCTACACGAGCATACTCTACACAAATTTTCTTTACACGCACACACTCTACACAAACTTTTAGGTGAAAAATTCTAAAGAAGCATACTCTACACAGCTTTTCTCTACACGCACACACTCTACACAAGCTTTTTGGGGGAAATTTCTAAACGAGCATACTCTACACAATTATTTTTTTTAGGTATATGTTCTGCACATAAGCTTTTTGGTGAAGATTTCGAAGTGACCGTACTCTACACAATTATTTATTCTTTTTCCTTCATCGAATATTCTCATAATAGTACATTCTCATACTCACATCTTGCTGCGCTCGGGAGCTAATCTTACGCCGTGCAATAATGGGCTACTTCAAGCACATGTATCGTAATATACTATTGTGAAAAAATTCTATTGTGAAAAAATTCGATGAAGGAAAAATAATTAATAAAAAAAATAAAAAAGATTAAATGATTGTGTAGAGTACGGTCACTTCGAAATCTTCACCAACAAGCTTATGTGCAGGACATATTCGTAAAGAAAATAATTGTATAGAGTATGCTCGCTTAGAAATTCCCCCCAACATGCTTGTGTAGAGTATGTGCGTGTAGAGATACGTTGTGTAGAGTAGGCACTTTTAGAATTTTTCACCTAAAAGCTTGTGTAGAGTATGTGCATGTAGAGATAAGTTATGTAGTATAGGCTCCTTTAGAATTTTTCACCTAAAAGCTTGTGTAGAGTATGTGCGTGTAGAGATAAGTTATGTAGAGTAGGCTCCTTTAGAATTTTTCACCTAAAAGCTTGTGTAGAGTGTGTGCGTGTAGAGAAAATCTGTGTAGAGTATGCCCGTGTAGAATAACCTCCCTGTGTAGAGTGTGAATGTGTAGAGTATAGGCGGTGCCTTTGGCATCAATCCCACAACTTTATTGATGCGAAAAAAATCCATACAAAAAACAAAACACACAAAATGTTGTTCACGTTCTCTCTAACACACCTACACGCACATACAATCTTTACCTCCTTTTCTCCCTGTACGTATATCTGAACGATTCATTACCTTTGTCCCTCCTTCTCTCTACCTTTTTCTCTGTCTTTCTTTTGTATTCTCCGTCTGCCTCTTACTCTTTATTTACTTGTATCTATCTCTGTTTTGATCTTTACCTCTTTCAATGTCTACTCCTGCCTAGTCCTATCGCTATCTTTGTTTATTGAAGTGCCTGTCTACATATTGGTACGCATCTTTCTCTGATTCTATCACTTTTTCTCTCTTTCACTCTACTTCTCTTTTTTCGCCCTTCCTCGCTTTTACACTCTTTCTCACTCTTTCCATTTTTCTTTCATGCACGCACGAACCACGTCAACGTCCATCAGTCCACAAAGAATTAATTAAATCGTCGCATCTGCATAAAAATAGCACTGGTGCGTTCTTCCGAGAAGTCGTAAGAAATTAGCAAAACAATTTTTTGTCACAACCCGGTCCCTTGTTCATTCGCGCAACACAAAGGCGATACAGTAGCGAGTGCACGCTTACGGGCTGAAAATTTACGATTCGCGCGGATAACTCGCTTGAAAGTGCTGCTCTAATTTTTCTGTGCGGTACGCTTGCGTCCGCCCTCGCTTTATGCCATTTGACATTTGTTTCACTGCTCGCATTAATTGCCGGATCGTAGGAAAAAAAGACGAGCAAACGCCCGAAAAATTTCGCTTTCAGGCAAGCATTTAAGCACACACATACACACATACTCGTCTTTGGCTCACGCGCGCTTTTTTCGCATCCCCCTTCTCCACCCGTCCCTTTTAACTCTTTGGCGCGCGCGCGTGCTTGCACCACTAGCAAAACACAAGTCGCACATGCAGCTCTCTAGTTTTGCAATAAAACGTCGGCGGCGTGGAGGCGGATTACCAAAGTTCGCCGGGGCAAAACGAAGGTCGAGAAGCAGGACACACGGGTGGAAAAGTGAACGGAGAGTAAGGGAGGTAGGAGAGAGGGTGAGAGAGAGAGAGAAGAATGAAGGACACAGAGACTGAAATAGAGAGCGCGACGCAACCGGAGACAATGAAAATGTTTCGTTCAGGTATGCGGGAAAGGGGAAGAGAGAAAGAGCAAGAGAAGTAGTAACACAATCACACAGACTCCAGTAGGTTCAATGCAATCGCATCCAGGAAAGCGTCATACTGGCGCATTCGCGTAGGCCTATACAATGCGGGTCGAAGATTGGAATAGATTAAACATTGACGACATCGCGTAAAATAGTCGCCTCATTCAAAAAGTTCATACAATAGGGCTCATTAGACTGTGCGCAATCTGATATACACGAATCTGCGCACACAACAATCGCACATGTACAAGCAAGTGCACACATAAGTATGCAGTTGAAAAGGTTCACCCACTTCCACGCCAGTGCCTCGGCACACAAGCGGGTGCGCGAGCCAGTTCGGAAAACGCAAGGGAGTGGGGGGGAGGAAATGGTAATTTGTACGTGGAAAGAGTGCGGGAGAGAAAGAAGTTGAGTCGAGAGGAGAGAAGGAGAACGGAAAGGGAGTATATAGTCGAGTTAGGCAGCGGTAAGGATAGAAACAAAACACGGGGAACCGAGTTTAAGGCGTCTCGAGGCTTAAAGGCTATCGGGATGTGGCTTAAGTGCATTAGCCCCATGCGCTCGCTTTGACTGCCGCCTTGCCGCGCGCGTTTGAATACCCAATGCGCTTAGGTATTTCGAGCTCATTAGCGCGGATGTCACGCTGAAAATGGCCCCATTTAATGTTGGCGGCGACGTTCACGCCTCTGCCCTTCTCCCTTCCCTCCCTCTTCCTTTTCTCTTCTCGGCTAACTTTTAAAAGCGACGTACTTTACGTGACCAGCTTGCCAAAGCTTCCTTCTCTCTCCCTCTCTCTCTGTGTGTCTCTGTCTCTCTCGCGCTCTCTCTCGCTCTCTCTCTCACTCTATCTCTATCTCTATCTATCTCTTACTCGGTCGCTCTTCTTTTCTCTCTCAAGTTTCTTAGATTCTTTTTTTTGCCGGTAGCTGTTCTCTATATATTTTTGTACTTTCCGCGAAAGAGTGAAAAAGAGGGGCAAGAGAGAGAGAGAGAGAGAGAGAAAGAGAGAAAGACAAGCCTGAATGAAAATTATTTAGTAATGGCCGCGTGAATAGATTTATAACGCCCGGTGAATTAATGCGACTTGACCAAGATTTTTGACGCGCAAGTGGGTCGGAAATTCTGTTAATTCAAGAAGCTAATTTTTGGGAATATGCACCATTTAAATTATTAGTATAAGTTAAACGATCTTCGCCGTTAAATTCGCTTTTATTGCTATATAACATGAGGCAACTTACAAAATATACTTGTAGTAATACTAAATTGATTTTATCGATTGGATTGATAGAGTTTTAGCTTGGAAATGATTCTGAAGAATTGCTATTTCGAAAGAATATTTGGTTTATAATTGCTTATCCTGTTTCCGTAAAAATGAAATATTGAAGCCTCAATTCCAATGCACTTGCCAGTCGGAGAGAATGCTCTGGATTTGGGATCCACGAGCGGGGACGGAAAAAAGGAAAGGATAAAAAATTCTGCCGGTCGCAGCAAAGTTTTCGTTTTCTCATAGTTTCCCCCCACAAATCAAAGTCAGATATATCCCTCATGAATGCGCATCTGTGTATACGAAATTTTCGTTTCTCGAGAGCACGCAGGCATATACACGCATACAGGCATATACCTATAAGGCACACATCCATGAATACACGTAAACATAAATATTTGTACGAATATTTTTATGACAAAATAGATATACAGGTTTCTTGAAACAACGGAGTCGTATATAAATGTGAAATAACACATATCGGTTCGACAACATATGCAAACGTTCTTATGATTATATTGACCCAAGCTAAACCGACCCCACTCCGGTCGCTAATATATATTTCTACTTTTTTTCGTCATTTCTTTATTTACGAAAGACATACTTCACACCTAATAAAAATATCTGCGTTTAAATTATTTTAATTTTTTCCGCATACGGTTCATTTAAATGTACCATACTTTTTCCTAATACGTATAGAAATCGCAAATAATGCATTCTATTTTTTATTGCAAATCAAGTTAGTAACTCAATTTGACAATATTGTTAATACCAGCGCTGTGTAATAAGTAAGTGTTTTAAGTTAGTACTAAGACTATCAAAGTGTATATATTATTCATATCGATAAAAAATAAAATAATAATTTAGTAGAAAAAAGTATTTTATTAAATTTAATAAAATATCAACGTGAAAAAAAAATTTTTGTTATAATTTTTATCAGCTAGGTACGGTTCGTAAATAAGATGATTTTGTTTTTTATTTTTTTTTTGAATGTTCTATTATAAAAATTGTTATATTACAAGGAAATATTTTATATCAAATATGAAATGTAAATAACATAAAAGTATGTGTAATTAATCTATTATCTCAATGATATGTCTTGAATTTCTTGTTCTTTGTCTTGTCAGCCTGCATGACTAAAGAGACAATAGCTTTGAGGTAAGGATAAATGAGCGCAACGAAAAGATGACAAAAACATATTCATTAATGAAATATTGATCAAAGACCTCATTAAATGACATCAAACGTATGTTTCGTAATTGTCTGTAGCTGATTGCTGCAATATAAACCGAAGAATCGTCATTCGTTAGAGTAGATATAAGTTTGGCTAATACAAAATACGCTTGATGTTCTGGAACGCAATCCTGTTGTCGTATAACAGAAATCCATAAGCACGCAGACAAGCATCCAAGTTACATAATGCAAGAGCGCTTAGTCAATGATTATCTAGGGAAGCACTCTCTTAATGAAACGTTTAGTAAGTAGAGGGATAAAGTCCAGACAACAGCATACAAGTGCGTAGACGGGGAAGGGGGCTGACATGAATGGCTCATCAACGTCGGGAATCCAGATAATTTATATCCTACGTGACCGCATGAAAGATCAACAGACGCTGTACCCAAATAAACGGGCACTCGAAGGTGATGGCAAAAGCCGGAGACTACCTAATAAGTAATTTAGGGTGTCGCGTTAACGTTACCCCGTGGAAAACGTGCGCCACCGTACATAACAACGAGGCGACGAAAAAACAAGTACTCGAAATGACTTGAAATGAGAATGAATATAGGTTGCAAGATCCTTTTACGTTTTCAGAGGATCGCACGCATGACTTATTCATTTTCTTGCGCGATAAAAAAAGAAGAGCCGAATGCGTATCACCCGATTGCAACTTGACATCAGGTACGGACGAAGACGCACTTGGTCGCCTAGTAAAAAGCTCAACATCTTCTCTCTTCCTCTTACACTCTCCCTTTCTCTCTCTCTCTCTATCTCTTTCTCTCACAAATAAAAATCGTCAGTTTTAGTAATAATATGAGAGTGAATTTAGTTATAAGCTGATATTTAAAATGTGTAAATATATAAAACAACATTCAAAGTAGTAATAAAATTATTTCTTGATGAATGAATGGATACCAAGAAAACTGCATATATATAAATTATATAAATAAAAGCAATACTACAATGAAAAGATACAAACATTTAAAATTTAAAATTTTGATAATATCAATGTTTAGCATCGATAAATATATCAAAAGTACAGAAGAAAAAGAGCAGATTAGCTGTTGAAAATAACTTTCAATGAAAAAAGTATTACAATATAATTATAAATGAAACGGTGTATGATGCCAGGACTACTGTTTACATTTTATATAGGAAAACAAATTTTTAGTACAGAAAAGTAAGTTTCAAAAAGAAGAAATGAATTATCAATTGGTAGATCATTTTAAAAAATATCCCATTAAGCGCAGACTTTATTAAATAATCCACATTTCTAAACTAAAGTTAATACAAACAATAAAAGAAATATAGAGACTTATTAAAATCTTATTAGAAACTATGGGACCCACATGGAACGTTTCCCATTTCAACTCTTTGGGCCATAACTGTAGTAATTTTAAGTAATTTAAATTTTTGTATAATTAAATCAGTAGAATAGTTCGTTGAAAAACAACGCACCAGCCATATTATTTGAAAATAAATAATATATCTCCATATAAAATGGGTCTAAAAATCTCTACCATGGTCTATTATTTTCAGCTGATTTTGGCTGTAAAAGTTTCTATATACAAGACCATCTCGAATAATGTGTGTGTATACAATTATTAATATTTTTGCTCTTGGTAATAAATTTTTGATGAAAATTAAAGTCTTCAGCATTTAATTATCTACGTAATATTAGCTATTTTCCCTATGTTTCATATCACACATCAATGAGTATGTTCTCACGTCAATAGTTTACTAGCAGGTGTATGTTCACCCTCGCAACGCGAAATATCGACTCACAGGCTCTCTCGTTCCCCAATGTGGAGTTGACGACCCTTTGTCACATTCTCGCGCAAGCTGGCCTACCTCGTAGCTGGCACACACGCGTTCGCCTCGCACATCAGCGCTGCTCTCGTCCTTCGAAAAAAGCGTCACTGAATCTCTTTCATCTTTATCGTGTCGTTCGTCTCTGCCGGTGCGAGCGCCTGCTCTCTGCTCTCTTTCCTCGGAAGAGCGCGCGTTTACGACGCACACGACCCCTGTCATAGTTTCCGCGTCACGTGTTCCGCACACTATACACATACATATACATACACATACTCTCACGTAAGCGCGTAGACAAACCTATACGAGAGCTCGTTTCTCGGATCTCACACGATTTTGCAGCTCGTCCAGACGCTCGCCTAACAACTTTCAAGAATGTGAGTATCTTCTGCCCCCCCCCCCCCCTTCGTTTGATAGCGTGCCTTTGCGGACGAGCGTGCATGCGTGTGTGTTCTCGTTGCTTTCAGAGAATTGTGGCTCTCTGGGTTTTTTCTTTTTTTTGTGGATATAGCTCATGGTGCTACGCTTTTCCATACAGTTTACGGTTGCTGTGTAAGCATTTTAAGTTAACACATTGCGTGGTTGTGCGTAAAATTTGTCATTATGTTTGGTTCAGTTTTTCTTCGCGCGTACGCAGCGAAAAATGATACAGAAAAGATTCACATTCATTATACAAAAATGATTACAATTTGTATTAACCGCGGCACACACTAAAAATTCTATTAAAAATTGTTATATTACATAATAAAATCTGCTGGATATCAAATACAAGAAAAAAGTTTTCGGATCTCCCCCTTTCTTGGGAAAATCCAAATTCTTACAATTTAATTGAATTTTATGAAGTAAATAAATATTTCTAGGCAAAAATAAATTAAATAAACAAATTAAAAAAAATTTGGTAACATCAGGATTGGAACCTGGGTCTTCAGCACAGCAGTCGAAGTACCTATAGAGACATTATATGCGTATCATCAAATTTTAAAACTTATTGTATATTCACTACCGGTACTTTCCTAACAATTATATATATATATAATTTTTAATGCACTTTATCATAAAAATATGATATATGATTAATATTGTTTATTTTTTGATACATAAATAAATTACTAAGAACTTTATTTCATCATCCATTTAGCGATAATTATTTCTTATAACTTAATTTTAAAATTCTGTTTGGCGTCATTTTAAGAACATCCTAAACTAATATTTTTTAATTTATAGTAAATAACAAAACTGTTAGTTTAGTGAGGTAGCGGGACTGCACCTCAGACGATCACCGAAGTTAAACAGCGCTGGGCTCGGTTACTACAGTATGCTTATATGCAACTTCGGCGATCGTCTAGGTGATTTTTCGCTCGTAGCAAATGGTTCGGGTGATAAGGCGAATGCATTTTCGGCATTTAAGCCTAGGAAATGCGATTTAAACACCTAAAACGAATTCACGTTGCCGAGCGCAGCAATCTTTAATGGTTCGCTCGGGGGTTCATATCATCAAAAAAATAGTAGTGAGTTTATATAAGGTATAGACTCAGGTAGAGGCTTGGTTCATAGAATGCAGGTGGATTAACCAAAGTACATAAAATTTATAATAAATAACAATAAAAAAAAGTTGAAATTATATTTTTCAAATACTTATTCATTTTATAATGAAATTTAAAGACAATTATAGTAATTTTTAATATAATAATTTTATCAAAAGGAAAAAAAAATTCGCTATGTAACGTAGTAAAAAATGCAAACAATCTAATATTTGTCAGACCTATTGCTATTTTCCATGGCAAGTTTTGTTCTTTTTCACAGTAAAAATGATAGGTTCATATTACAAATTACAAACTTCTTCATAAAAAGCAAGTAGGTCCCGAGTTTATAAGAAATTATAATAGTTTTTATCTGAAGCTAATTTTTCCTACACCATTTTTCTCAATGTATTCGTTTCTTTTTTCATTTGACAAATATTTATCACTTCATTATCAGTGGATCTAATAAAAAAGTTTGGCGTATATGATATTTGATACTTTTAGATAAAACAATAATAAAATTTATGGGAATCATTTGTAGAAACACTTACATAAAACGATCGCTCCCTATTATACGAAGACTACCACATTTCGCGCTCCTAATTTTATAAAATTTATGAAAATCAAAGGGTACATAAAAATATTTGCGTACAAAAAAGTCTTAATATGTCTAATTAATTAATATGTATATTTGTTCCTATGGATTTTTTAAACAAATTTCACAGTAGTACGAAATCTACAATTTTGCAAAATTCCTTCACATATATTTCTTAAATAAGATGTTTTCCATTTTATTGTGATTTATATTGGTTTGCAATATTTCTATGTATACCTTTTTATTATTTCGAATTATCCAGTTAGATAATTTGATATTAAGATCTGCGTGAAAAGAATGTGAAAACCCTTGGATTGTCTCTAAAATTAGTATCTTCTATTCCACAGAATCTTTCGTTTCTCGGCTCTCGAGCGACTCGACGTATGTACAGTTTCCGGGAAAGTCGTCGTCTTCGTCGTTCTGGTAACTACAAATAGAAAACTATTTCTTCGTCTCCTATCTCCGCGCCATTCAACTCTTTCTCTTTCTTACTCTTCTACCACCTCTGCGCGCACGCAAACACACAGCCACACACATACACGTACACAGAGCCCTAAAATAAAGTAGCGGGAAGAAAACTCGAACGGCAACTTACTTTCGCGCGTGAGATTCCTCGCGAAGTAAGAACTTGATCAGCGCCAGTCGCGGCATTCCGAAATCAAGGAGAGAAAGAGAGAGAGAGAGTCGATCGAGTCTCCCGGCGGCGATTGCTCCAACTTTCTTCCGATGCGCGGGGCCAAAAACTCCGGCCGCCATTCGCACTTTCCCAACTTACATCCATCATATTCTCTCTCTCTCTTCCCCCCCCCCCCATTCTCTACTGGTCGGAGAGGACGTGCACGGAGGCAAGCGCGCCAGGGCTTCGAAAATCCGTAACACGTGCGCGCGCGGCGGGAAACAAGGCGACGTTTAACGCATACGCTATACGTCCAGGTCACGAAGTTTATTACGAAGAGGAGTGAGAGGTGGGTGAAACGTTGTGGCGAGAGTATATGGGAAGGTTTATCGCACGCTCGCGCTCGCCCTCTCGGCGGATGTGGTGATCCGATTTTTTTTTTCTTTGACGGATGAAATTGCCAACGCGTGGACTATCGATGTTTATCGAAAAGTTTGGACTGGAGTGAGAGTTAACGGGATTTGAATCACGCGCCTTAAATGTCGCTGATGATGTGATTTTCTTTCGAGGCTACAAAACAAAATACATAACTGATAAACTGATCGATAAATATATAAAAGTGTGTATACGTAAACAGAGAGTATTTTGTTACATATTTACATATATGTATATACTAATAAGACTAATATAATTTTAATTACAAGAATAAATTAAAATGAGCAATAACTTTAATTATAACGAGGATGGTGCAAATTTCTTCGCATTTTAAGATCATAAACAATTCTTACATCATTTTTAGTGGGGGACCAGAGAACCATTATGTCGTTTCAAGTACGTCGTTACGATGCATCTTTTATTAATTACAACACTGTAGATTGGGGAGAAGGTGCCATAACGACGAAATGAATGCAGCACATTTTAGACTACCTCGTAAAATTGATCATTGTGAAATTTATTTGAAATATTTGTATAAATATTTATGTAGCCCCTATATTACCCTGGTAGAAATTTCTCTATCGGAAGTGGGTAGGGAAATAATAAATAGCTAGTAAAAATAGCTAATTTCTAGGTACAGTTGAAACGATTTTTTCGGACATGTTCTCTATTTAATGGAAATAACATAACCTGAAAATACTTCTACTGAATTTTCTCTGTCATTAGATCACATATTTAAAAATAAACATTAAAAGAAGGTAGCGAACTAAAATGTAAATACGAATGTGTACGAAAAAATGATTTTTCCGTTTGATTCTGTTTCTCTTACTCCTCATCATAATAGTAAGCCCTTATTAGCCATTTCGTAAGTAAAAAAACTGGCCAACTTTAATATCTTTTAAATAGATTTTCTATTAATTTTATAAGAAAAGATGTGGCTTACCATTGTTCTGTATCAGCACGTACGGACTCAAGCTGTCAAACAGTAGAGGCAGTATTAACAAATTAAACATCTTAAGCAGGTACAAATTCCTGTAAAAAATAATTATTTTAAATCAGTTGATACAATAAAACAAGCTGTTGGAATTAAAATATTCAAAAAATCACAAGAAACATACACATAAAAGGAAAATAGTAATTCAAAATTTACTCCAATACTATGAAAGCAAATCGTATAAAGAAGAATAAAAAATCTTTAATATATTGCGTATACGAAGAAAATTTTAATTACTAGAAGAGAAATTTACTGCTGATTATAACAAATGCTTGATTGTGAAAAGAAAGTAATATATATTTAGTTAGTAAGGAAAAAAGTTATAAATATGCAACTTACTACATAAGAGTTATCGCAACTAGAGGTACATACAGCTTCTAGAGCTCTTAATCTTTCAGATGATTTTATCATATTTCATGATAATTAGTCCTTCTGAATAACTTCTTGATGTAGCCTCTTCCAGTAGCTATCTGAATCTAACAATAATTACTGGAAATCTGAAAAAGAAATTTCTACAAAGTATCTATGCTTTATAGAAATTTAATATTTATTCAATTAATTTATACTTATCTAATATATATCCAGTTGGTTGAAGTTTTAGGCGAACACAAGGTACAACTTGGCTGAATGTATATGTCAATAAAACAGAACAATTAAGAGAAGGATGCACTTTCTCCTATGTACCTGACACCATTAGGCACCCTGCCGATTATACCGACCGGGACTCTGGGTAAAAATTGTACCGATTTTCAAGATGTTGAGGTACTATAGCGTGTCAGTTCTAAATTATCGAGACTCTTCCATGGTTTGCGTCAGGTGTCCTCGCTACAAGCGGTCTGATCACCGGCCTCAGGTCAGAAAGAGAACATTACTAGGTCAGTAATGTACTAGTCATTGTTTGTAAACTGAAAATTTTATAAAAAATATTGAATAAATAAAATACGTTTGCCAGCTTTTTCTGTTGTTTGATGGGTTCTTTTTACTCTGGTGCAAGTTGTTATTGTTTACCGTGTGATCGGGTTGTTTTTCATTTACTCCAGCTTTATCCGATTTGTCATTTCCTGTTTATATATACAACTTTCAAATATAATATACTTGTTTTTATACTTGTGTTCGGAGCCTTTACACTAATTTAGTAACATGTTGTTTTGATTTCTTGTACGTGCGCTCACAAGTCTTTTTCTGGATTATAGCGAAAGCAATAAAATCAGCGGTTAAGAAAGAAAAGTACCGGACGGAAAACATCCCCGCGCATTTCATTCGGCCGACGCGTTTTCTCTTACGCATACCTGCAAACCTTTAGCGCCCTATAGACCATACGAAGCTCTGACAACTACCAGTGTTTGCGCGGCGGTACCGAAATGGACGTTATGGAGAATCTCGAACTTTGCGAACGGTCTCACCTCGTGCGGACCATGTATTCGCAGCCTTTTCTCCTCTGTGCGCTCGTGCGCTGTCAGTAAGTGGACACAACCCCACAGGCGGTCTGCGATTAAGCGTTCCAATACGCTCAGACGTGTCCGGTATTAAGACGATGGATCGCGTCCGCACTGCTCGTAGCCGCTACTGTGTGAGGGAGACGTTACCCTGTTCTCGAGACATCGAGACAGATGACGGTTGCTCGCCTGGTGGGTGGTCTGGCCACCAGCCACAGGCCAGAAGGACTACACCGCTTTGTAAGAGGGCCCTCAATCTTTAATTACTCAGCTGATCGCGTGCGTTAGACTAAATAAACCATCATAACCGCGTGTTTCTTGTAAGCAGGTTGTCCCCTTCCTCATGTTTGTATACAAATATATTATAATAGTGTTCAATAAACAACTTACCCTTGCCTCAACTTTTTACCCTGTTTCGTGAGGTTTTTTTACACTGACGCAAGTGATTATACTTTACCGTTTAATTGCTCTGTTTAATTTCATTTACTCCGACCCGATTCCTTATTCCTGTCTACCTCATGTTACTGTGGTACAATCGCCACAAACAACTTGAATAAATTTATTGTATAGAGAAGGTAAGATGCAAACAATTGTTAAAAAAAACGTTTATTTAGTAAATAAAATAAGATATGGTATATATATACCGTTGTTTTATACACGGATAATAATATATTTTATGGTAAGAATTACGTTATTTATTATCCAACTAGTAAATTACTGAGCAAGTAGTAATACCTGCGATAAGTCAGGCAGGAATCTATGTGTAACTGTGAAGTTAAAACTATACTTTAGCAATAGGGAGGAAATCTGTTATTGGTATGTGGAATGTAAAATTACCTATTCTTTTGAATGAACAACTAAAACATTTTTGTAGAATAGCAATGAGAATATAACTGACTATTTCTAAGTTAGCTTTAAAATTAGTTATATTCAATTAAATATTTATTGAGACTGCTTGTTATTTTGAAGATCACTATTAAGGCATTTCTACAAGACAAATGAAAGCAAATAAAAGCATTTCAGCAGCCGTGCGCTCTCTCACGCGCACTATACGCACGTATATACTTCAGTCTTTCGCATGTGCGTGCGGTTGCGCCGCATGCAAAATTCACGAGTACCATGCATTGTACACCCATACACTCGCATACACCGCGTGACCTTTGAACCCGCGGCGCGCGTGCGAGTCTGCTGCCCGATTATTACTTACGCTCGACGTTAATTCCCGGACTCAAGAATTCCCGCGCCCTAATGTAAATGCGCGCGATATTTTGCATGAATATGGCTGCAGCGTACGCGCAGGTCCAGCTGCGCCACGAGATTTGCCAGCTGCGTGTGCCCGTAGTACCTCTCCCCACTCGTAAAGGTAATTGCGTGCTCTTACCTGCACACACGTATACGTACATATATATATATATATATATGTTCGCGTTGTAACATCGCTGTGTTTTATAGGAGGCGAGTGGCCAAATAACGGCGGTGGCAAAGTAAATTTCCTGCCCGCCCAGTACGTGATTTAGTGCTTTTATGAGCGCGAGCGCGGATAAACCCGCGAGTCTTGCGGTGTGAGCGCGTGGCGCGCGCTTCTCTATACGCCGGAAGCTCGTCAGACGTCACGTAGGCGCGCGAGGCAGTAAGCGCGCATGGGAAGGGGCCTCGGCAAGTTGAATTATACGGGGAATGCACTATACACGCAAATGCCGCTAGGCTTTATTGAGGAGAACTTCTGCCAGCGTCTATATGCTAAGGCCGCGCGAGCTTTGCGTTTGTTTTTTTCGTGTCGATCTACCGAGAGCTGCCGTTTCTCCTTCCAGCAATGTTCGATATTATACCTGTAACGCGGCCGCTCGACTTTTTCCTTGCGCGAAAGGTATTCGGTAGGTATTTATCGAACGGATTGGTCGAATAGTTGCGTAAGACAAGTGGATTTTCTTGAAAATGCGCTCGAGTTGAGTTTCCGCGGTTGAGCAACTGCTTTTCATTGACAAAGTCTGACTGCGAGAGTCTTGGCGAAATATATTATTTCCTCTACATCTTTTCATCTTGGAATAGACATAATTGTTTAAATGTAAATAATTTATTGGAGAATTCAAGAGAATACTTTACATTTCAAAGGGCGAGTAGTATTACTGCTATTCGTCATAAATATTCTAGCAGAATTCCTGTATAATAATAATCTGTTCAATAAAAACATATCTGTGTCTTTGAAGTGTAATCACATAGGTCTATACTTGACACGTTTTTGAAAAAAAAAGACTTTTAATGTCCAAACTTATATATGTACGATCAGAAAAAAAAACAAGATGAGTCGTGATATTCTACTATTCAATTGACACATTTGAAACACGTATTTACACAGTAATACGAGCAAATTATACATTTTCTGCTGCGTTAAAAACTCGATAAAGATTGAAGTTATTTCGTTATGCCGGGAACATTGGACTTATCTAATGTGCGGCTTCCGTTTATTTTTTGAACATATTCTTTAATTTATTTATCAACGGCTCAACAAATTACAGAATTAGCAATTTTTCAACAAATTCTTATTAATGTATTTTAAAAACATTCTATTTTCATGATATTTCTATAGAATTTACTACCGTTTGACATACTATACATGTTCAACAGCATGGACAGTTTAAAAGGAATTGGCAGAATACTAGAATTCTAAAAACTGCTAAAATTTTATCTAGTTATTGTTCAGATTTTATGTGGAATTATATTTGTATGCAATTAGAATATATAAAATAAATCACAACTACAATAAACCATAAAATGATATGGACTTATGTCGTTATGTCGCGAACAAAATCTTAAAAATGGACGTACGTGGTTACGTTTTAGGTGTATCGTAGCTCTAGGACAATATTTTTGCTACTACTGACAGTTATAAATAAAAAATACCTACACTTCAAGATCCATAATCTGAGATTTTCTCGATTTTCTAAAAATGTGAACTTATGCGGTTATGCATCGAAACCACTTATGTATGTTTTAATATTGCTCGTATTCATCTGGACATTTTTCAACTTTACATGCACTTAAAAGATCGTATTTTACAAAGTTAAATGTTTATTTTTCCTGAAAATACCTCAGTTTTCCGAGTTTCTCTGTAAATGTCAAAATAAGCATACTTTTTCATAAAGCACACGTGCATATAATTGCAGCAAAAATGTTTTCATTACATACATGTTCTTAACTTTAGTATGTACTCAACAACTTCAATTAATATTCTTTCGCGTACGCAAAGCGAAGACTCAAAAACGAACGTGACAATCCGTAGGTTGTTACCCAGCTCCGTTATATAGCTCATCTCTAATGCCACCTTATTACCATTGCGTTTTTCGCAGCTATACGCATGTATATATATACAACGCGCGCACTTATACGAGCGCACTTCTATATTCCAAAATAAAACTGCGGCGGACTTAGTTTCCTCGCCTAGCTTTTTTTCTCTCTCGAGGCGCGTCGAGTGAGCCTCACTTCTTCCGCCTCTATATCACGCGAGCGCGTACTTTCTCTCTCTCTTTCGCTCCCTCTTTTCCCGGCCTTGCCCTTTTTTGCATAGAAATCTTCAATGCAAAGCCCCCCGTTGCGAAGTTGCCGCATTTGCGCAACGCAGCCGCAGCTGGCGCTCGTGTCTTCGCGACGTCAGGATTTAGACGCCGATGCGTCGCTTCGCAAGCGATTGACGTAGTCTATTGCGCTCTAGATGCGATGCGCCAGAGGAAGTGATTTTGGTGACTATGTGAGCGACGATGTAGCACAAGGTGATTGATGTCGTAAAACGCACGGTTAAAAAGGAGAACGCGAAGGACGTGGATTTTAATGCTAAGTGCGCATTGAGATAAATATGCGTAGATGTTACTATTGTAACGTTTAGTTTTTTAAATGTAGTCATGCTTTTTGTGCTTTTTATTAAACAATATGCTATATATTACAGTTTTTTTAACGACAATTACCGTAAATGACACTAATATAATAGTTTTTAAGTAATAAGCATTATTGTAACAGAAACTGCATTTGTACTTTAGTATTTAGTTTTTAAAGATGACAGATAGGACTACCTTGGATAAAACAGGGCTGAGTTAAATAATAACATAAAACGCTTACACTCTAAACCCCAAAGTGTAACATCTGACGTTAGAAAGTGTAAATAACCCTTATTAATACTTTCTAACGTCAGATTTTACACTTTAGGGTTTAGAGTATACCTTATGACACCAAGAAGATTATTTACCATAGTTACAAATAAGACTCTATATTTCTTTTATTATTTGTGTTAATTATTTAATAATGTTTGTAATCTGCACATACAAGTATACTATAACTAAACTATAACATACTATGTATTTCTTGTTAATTCTGCGCTTAAGGGTATTTCCCTATAGCGTTAATAAGTGATACTATACAAACAATCAAACAAATAATTACTATATTATATTGAGTAACTACCAAATCATTATAAGTGCAACGGAAGTTGTATATCACATCCAATGTATGTGATATACAACTGTATGGTGCCCGATACAGATACTTGATGAATTGTGATAGTTCATTATTGTCTATCTGGACTGTTGACCGTAGTTGATAAATTGTCATCGTTCCATTGTCATATGACCCTGGCTGATTGATGTCGGTAAGGTAGTTTCAGATAGTTCAAAAATTTTTCCAATGACAATAGTTATCGGTGATATTAAATACAAATGAATTATCGCGTTTTAAAACTATTTTGTTTAAGAACCTTCTTTTTCACACCGAGATCATTTATTCATTTTTTGGTTATAAAACAACAGAAAATCAATTAAATATCAAATCCATTAGGGTACCTTTATTTTCCCGCGAGACGAAGAGAATAAGCTTTACCAGAAGAAAACCGGTTGATTCGTTTCGGAGATATGAAGAGTTGAAATACATACACACATACACACACACACACACACATACGCTCGCACTCACACACATACACATCCACGAAAACCGGAATCAAATAATATACACATATATCGCCATACATCTTTTTGAACATTTTTTTTCGAAAATTTTTTTCACCGTTACAAAGCTTCCTCTATGAGGAAGCAATACAATTTATGATATAAATATACAACATTCATAAACCTTTTTTAATTCAAAATAAATACAACGTAGTTGTTTAGTGGAATGGCATCATGAACAAGTGAATGATTAAAAAAATATTGTTGATAGTTTTATTCGAGAAAATATGATTTTTCTGTAAATCAATAATAACGTTATTTTTTATCTTTATAGAAGATTATTGAACCGATACTTATTAAAATATGTAGGAGAAAGCTGAATTTCTCTTTATTTAAGCTTCTCCCATACACAGTATTAATATTGCTAATTGGATCAGTATTTCAGTCCGTCAGATATATTCTTTTAAATGATAATCTTTATATTTTATACAAGGTTTTAATCCTTTTATATTTATACAATTTTAGCAAAATATGTTAGATACAGCAGTGTAAATTTGCAAATGAAAATAGAAACTAATTTTTAAAATTCTTACTCTGCGCGTTTCTTTAAAAAAGGAAAAAAGCTTGGCTCACACTATCCACATGCACCTGTTCATACTCCACATCCTTTGTCAAGCTGTCTCAATTTCTCTTACTTTATCCTTCATACGTTCTTTTTAAATAAAGGTAAGATAATCCACATCTCTGAATATAATTTAATATACTGGAGAATGGACATGTCAAAAGTTCAGAAATTACAAATTACTTTTAGAATATTTAATTTCTTTTTATCCTTTTGTAAATTATCTTTGTAATAAAAATATTTAGTTTAATATAATTTAATTTATCATTTTGTAAACACTTTACATTGTACAAGTTTTTCACTTACATTAAACTCAATTAGATTAATTAGTAATAAGTCACGTATTTATTTCTTTTGTGTACCTGAAACTTTTTATCTTTGAAGTAATACCATTTTGACCACGTAGTAGAAAGTTCTTAATACAATTTTGCTTCATGAAAGGATATGTCTTCTAAGCAATAGAATAATTTATGTCTTATCAAAATCAAACGATTTACATAAAAAGAATACTTATTATGATAGGAGTGATCAGATTAAACTAGCAAATGATTATCAGAAATACTACAAGCAAAAACAAAAAAGTAAATAAAGAGAAAAAGAAATTGGTACACGTAATGCATTAGTTAACGTAACAATGCTTCTTTAAAATTAATAAAAAGGCACCAGGGCTTGTGTGTAATCAAGAAGTTCTTATTGAAATAACATGTAATCCATTTTAATTGACGTAACATATCGTATCTGGCAAAGTTCATTAAAATTTAAAAAACACACACATTATGTCCCATCCGCTTTTCATGCATCCATCGGATAATCTAAAAGCCAATATAAATAATAATGATATTGTAAATATTTGTATAAAACATCCGAACGCAGATACGATTTCAAAATGTATCTATAACAACAAGCCATTCGACACAAATAAATTTAATTGTGACTCACGTGCACCAGTTTCTCGGAACAAAGACTGCTCAAAGATAAAACATCAACAAAACCAACCAATGTAGAAACGCTGCAGCAATGCCGCCAGATCGTCAGAACTCAATTGCTCCCTCTCCCTCTGAAAACACCTCAATTACATCGAAAACTGCACATTGCCGCAGTCCTCTCTTCCTCTCTCTCCATCTCACTCTCTCTCTCTCTTTCCCTCCCCCTCTCTCTCTCTCTCTCTCTCTCTCTTCATCACCCCGTATACACACCCATTAAAGCCGTTTAAAGCTCGCACGCCGCCGCGAGACAACAACAGACACATTTAAACACACCGGCGTCTTTCATTCCCTCCCCTCTTGCCGTTCACCGCCGCGCACCTGCTCATATTCCGCGTCCCCTTTGTCAACCCAACCCCTTTATCTCTCGCGTTCTCTCTCTCTCTCTCCTGGCACTACTGCGCGCCTGTAAACGAGGCCGTATAGCGCAATAAACGCCGCGCGCGCGCCTGGCAGGATACAAGGCAGCGTCGACTTTGCGAGTAGAGAGAGGAAGAGACAGAGACAGAGAGAGAGAGAGGTTTCGATAAAAGCTCCTTGAAACAACTTCCATCTACCGTCGTCGCTGTACTAGCTCTCTCTCTCTCTCTCTCTCTCTCTCTCTCTCTCTCTCTCTCTCTCTCTCTCTCTCAGCCGTTTCCCCAGTATTGCGCTGATGCTCGTTTTTTCGCCGCTGCCTCGTCCTTTTAAGAATCTACAACGGCTATATATGAATAGAGGGCCAGTCACCAAGGCTTTTTCACATCGGTTATATGTATGTGCTGTGTTTGTATGTGTGTCTTTGCATAAGACTCGTTTGCACGTGGTCACCGAGCTCTCGTGCGTGGAAGGCTTGCCTCGGTTTCTGTGAAAAACGAAGAAATAGAGAGAGAGAGAGAGAGAGAATATAACCCACCGTGCATGCAGAAGAGAGCCCAGCCGATTGCACGACCGCTCTTTTGTGTATAGAAAGCGAGTATGTGTGTGTGTATATATATATGTGTGTGCCTGGAGACTCCCTTTTCTCCCTTGCTTATTTGCGATTTTTCCGGCTCTGCACTTCCGCTGCAGCAGCAGCAGCGGTGGTGGCAGAGGCAAGAGAGGAAGTGGAAGAGAGATAGGGAGGAGCAAGCGAAGGAGGTTCGCTAGCTCGGCTTCTTCGTTGTTTTATGCCCCGTGCGACGACGTCGAGAAGGCGGAGTGGAAAAGGAGGAGGAGGAGGAGGAGAAGGAAGAGAAGGACGAGCGAGGCTATATTGCTTATTGGCCTTTTATTGCTCCGTGTATTGTACAAATTGACGTCGTTTCCGCACGAGCTCTCTCTCTCTCTCTCTCTCTCTCTCTCTCTCTCTCTCTCTCTCTTGCACGCGCGCGCGTACGTCGCGTAGTCGCGCTCTCTCCACCAGTTATACAGTAACGCTCATAAGTTTCAATAGGACGTTTTTTCATTCTGTTCGCGAGCACTGCTCGAGCAGGTGAATTGATCCGAGGTGAAATTCTGACTGTAGAGAAATATTGTTCGGAATGTTTAACGAGACAATGGAGATCGCAAGCTTTTTTCTTTTCAAAGTGCCACCATGAGTCTCGAAATGTCCAGTTTTATAATGTATTGTTACTCAACTTGCTTGTCAATAATCGTATAAGCTGATGAAAACATACGTAATCTGATATTTGTGTCTGTTAAAATAAATCCAGATATTATTGAAAAAATAAAACAAATTGAAACACAGAGAGCGCCTTAATAGACTTTAATTTAATTACCCATTTGTTAATTACGCAAGAAAGCTTAAAATGACATTATTAACAAGTAAAAAAAGAAGATAAACTTGATTTCTTGATGTAACTATTTTAAATATATTATTAATTAGATCGCATTACTAAAAAAGTAATTTCAACTTTAAACCTATCAAATTTAGTTTATTTTTGGTAACTGTGACATTACGTCTTTTGGCACCTTTGAAAAATAGCAGGTGCCACCAAAACTTCTGACGGTTACTGTACTTTTTCCGCTTGTCCCACTGTCTTTGGATTATTTTTTATATCGGATTTTTTCCATTGGCCGATCTGAAATGATCAGATTCTCTGTATATGTGCATGTACATGTTTCATAGAGATCTTTATTACTCTTTGGAAAACTAAGCGATCGTAAAAATTATATGGAATGATTGTTTGCGAGACAGAAATGGTTAAACTTTTTCCAGAGCATAAAGTGTCTTTGTGATTCGAGGTATGATCGCTTTTTGAGTAACCGCGTTTCTTTTCTTTTTCCCTCGACACTTCTCCCCGGCGCCTTTTTTACAACTGTTCACGAAGTTTCCGATTTTTACAAGGGAGTAGAAACTTGTTTTTTATGGTAGATTTGTACTTGTAATCAGCACTGTAAGTCACCTTACTTTTCTAGTATTACTATCGTTTGCATTTTGTGATGAATATTGGATTAAAAATGAAAATAGTAATGCACGATACATTTATCGATATTCGCTACATTTATCTATTATTGTATCTTTCAGCTTTTGTTCACTCTTTGATATTGTTTCTTTTTTTGCCCAGAGGTATAAAAATCTAACATGTCTTTGTAAATCCAATTAATGAAAAGGTTATTCAGAAAATAAAACTGAAAAGTTTTTAACAAATTTTTTGAATTATCAATGCTTTTCCAACAAATCTACAGAGGGAAAATTTTAAAGGACGAAAGAAGAAAACGCTTTGTACTACTGCATCACTGCAATATCAAACAAGCATCTTTTCATCTGTTGATGTTTTATTAAATTTTTCATTTTTATTTATGATATACAAAAGAAATTTTCAGAAAAAAACGGGTTATATTATCTGTGGAAAGCATCATTCAGCTAATGTACGAAAGCATGACCGATGGAAGTATTCGAGTACTCGGGCGACGAGAGGTAGATATGAAAGGGGTTTTAGGCTAAACTGGGATAAAATGGAATGAGTTACGTCGTTTAGGTACGATTAGAGAAGCGGCGCTGGCATTAGGGTAGGAACGGATGATTAGAGGCAAAGCGATCGCACCGCGCGGCCACCTGCTATATACCGGGCTTTGAAAATGCGCCGCTAAAAGTGAAATCTTGTAATGGCCCCACTAATTGGCTTATTGCTTTTAAACTTAATTGACAGTTTTACACGGCTTTTACGCAAACTATAGCCTCGCTTGGAATTCGCTCGAAAACTAGAATTTACTATATGATATCTCAGATACATTTTTAATTTTAGTTGTAACTAAAATTGTTGCTGATGTATGTTTGGCTTCCTAAAACTCCATTTATCAAGAATTTCTAAACGATCGAAAACGTTATACTTCAACCTCGGTTACAGACACATAGATACAAATTTATTAAAAAATAAGAAATAAATGAAAAGCCTGAGAATATTCGTTGTAACTCTACTATCTACGAGAGGGGGGGGGGTATAGAACTCCGGATCACGAATTCGGCTCAAACTTTGTAGTACTGATTTGAATATAAAATTAATATAAAGAAAGCTGCAATATTGACCTAATGCTAAAAATACTCCAGTTTTAAACATGATTAGACTTATCATTGTTTAAAAATGATGCTAATGGCCTTGCTGTCCAGAGGCCATTAGCATTCCTTTTTAACAATCTATTAGCAGTGACTATAATCAGTATCCTTACATCTAAATTCTTAGCTTTATTTCAAACAAAATCTTAAAAAGTGCCTCCAATTTTTTAAATACTTAAGTTTGCAAGAAACCAGCATTTTTTAGTTTAAAAAAAAACACATAAAACATCATTTTCTCTAGTTTGATAAATAGAACATTACGATACAAGTGCGTAAAATAGGTGATTCCCGCGGAGCGACAAAAGAGTGAGTGTGCAAGCTGTGCAAAGTTCGAGACTGAACACGCACCAGCCAGCGATGTCAAAAGGTGGAGAATTCTCCAATGTCTTTCGCAGCTTTAGGTTGGCAGTAGCACTCAAAAGCAACTTCTCGTTATTGGTAAAACCAATAAACCATATTCTGGGCGGTCGTGAAGTTGTTTGTATAGGCGCTGCTGCCAACGTAAGATGCGAAAGATATTGGAGAATTCTCCACCTTTTGACATCGCTGGCACCTGCGCGCGCAAACCACCACTGTTGCACACGCTCGTCTCAGTGTATGGAAAAGTGGCAGTTTGCGCACGCAAATGCGTGTATAAAATATCGAACTTTGCACACGATGATAGGAAAATGATTTTTTCACAATTAAATGGTTTAAGAGTAGACATATTTCAATAAGTTTTTTAGAATATTGCTAAAAATATTCAGAACTTTAGTTTTTCTGAGCATTAGGGCTTCATATTGCAGCTTTCTTAATGGTTTTACATTAAAAAATGCATTAGAAAGGTTGACCTTAATCCGTGATTCAGTGACCTGACAATCTCCTAGTAAAATAGTATAAGTATTCCCTGTAAATATATGTATGAACACCAGTAAGTTTTGAATAGCGACAATGAAATAATAAATCCTTTTTCGAATTGTAAAAAAGCATTTAAAAAGCATATTTTAACAAGAAAGTGAGTCTAGTTAAAATTTAGCTATAATGTTTGGCTTCTTATAATACAATACACAATCTTTCTTAATCTAAAATATATGCTTTTTAATTGTCAACTGCCACCAACTTTTTTTCTATTATCTATTTAAACATATGTAAAATATTACTTGAGTATATAATTGCTAAACTATTTCTTCGTGTATATGTGGCTACTTTTTTAACCTGAAATCATCTTGAATCTGATATAAAACTCATATCATCAAAAATTGTAATGTATCTTCTTAGTTACTAAAATTTATATATGTAAATTAGATTTAGAAAAGAAAACTTTGGATAAAACTAAATAACATGTCAAAAAGATATTTTTCTGTGATTTTGGTATTAAAATTTATGTGTCCTCCGCCTATAGTATAAATCTCATCCGAATTGAATCTTTTTTCCAAGATCAATAACGTCATTCAAGTACGCGTCCCAAAAGACTCGACAAAAGCAGCTTTTACATTCATGATTCGGCGGAAAGCCACGAAATCACAAAGTCTTCGGGGAGGGAAACACGCAGTCTCTCTCCCTCCCTCTCTCTCTCTTCTTCCCTCACGTATATCCCAGTGCTCCGACGTGTCTTCTCTCCCTATCCGAGCGCATCATCGAATTCGCAAAATAAAACCGTCCCAGATCCGATAGCCTCGCGCGCACGCGCTACAGACACGAGTCGTCGGAGCAGAAACAGATCGACTCTTTCTCTTTTCCTCTCTCTCTCTCTCTCTCTATTTATCCCTCTCTCGCTCTCTCTCTATCTGCACAGTGCACTCGGAATATTGTTTTTCAAGCGCCGTTAACCCGATAAGGATCGGCCAATTCCCACGAAAAAGAGCCGCCGGTGCAGCAGCAGCAGCAGCCGCCGGCGAGCGAACGCTGACTCAATAAAGCCGTAATCCGCAATAGCTTTCGCCCGACATTCATTACGGACGCTCAACAATGCCACTCGCTCGCGCCCAATTGCCGACGGCATTACAAAATCCTTCGTTGTTTGCGGGGGCCGCGCTCGTTCCCTCGTACTATATTCCCGCTGAAAAGACACAAGCTGATTACGCGACGCCATTTGACTTTGAAGAGAAGGCAGACGGAGAGCGAGTAGGACGTAGAGAGAGAGAGAGAAAGAGAGAGAGAGAGAGAGAGAGACGAACGCTTAATAAGCTTGGCGCGTAGAATTTTCGTGAGCTCAACTAGCTCCCCATTGATCGCGCGCACGCGCACATTTCGACTTGTGCTGCCGCTTTACTAGCGTCGCGCAACGCGCTTTGAAAGGGAACGTAGAAATTGACCGCGCCGGGTTTCTTTTTTTCTCTTTGAAGAAAAAGGTCTGCTGATGGCCTTATAATCTCTTGCGTAAAACGCGCGGTAGTGATTTTTTTCTCCCTCGAGGCATTAAGATGGGATGAAAGTGGTTTAAAAAGGCACTGAACGTACTTTGATGCGCATAATGTGTAAATTTTTTCTTAGTTTATTTTTGGTAAAGAAATAGCACTGTTGACATAAATTCAACTCTGATATTTTATTTTTATTGTTATTAAAGTAAGCATACAAATAGTGATAACTTGGGTATCAGTTACTAGTAAATGATCTATCATTCAAAACTAAAACTTTGAAATCAAAACAAAAGTCTATAAACGACTTTTTGGTGAACATTTTCCGTAAACATCGTTTCATGATATCCTAGTATTAAATGCGGAGTAAGAGGAAAAGATAAAAGGCTAGCGCGAAAAAATAGCGAACAAGGAAGATGAATAAATTTAAAGCTTAATGAGCCTTTGTCGCGAAAGGTCGTAATAACAAAGTTTCTTAGGGGGAAAGTCATGTACACTTATACCAAAGATTTATTCTCATAATAATATCAATGTATCATTTCTGAAAAACTCATTTACCGCTTTTTAAAACTATTTTTAGTATATTAAAGTTTTCAAAAAGAATGGATTACATTTAGATATTAAAATCTTTGCGAAACTTGTGCAATTGACAATGACACCCTTATACTTAGATTAACTTACTAAGCTTATTAGAGTTAGCTCTTTGGTATTTTAGTGACTTTCGTAGAAATTACGAAATAAATTAAGATTTTAAAATTAATTAAAATGAAAAATTGTTTTATTAACTTTCATTTATTGAGTGGAAATTTTTTTAATATTCCACATAAAGATGCAGTTGACAAAAAAATGCATTATCGAATTGCTGAGCTTATTAAATTAAATTAAACTTTAATGAAGTAACATTCATTATTCAGGATGAACATAAACAAGAATAGTCCAATATTTCATATATTTATTTCGACATAAAAGTTTAATCTTCAATGACACAGCAAATTCAAGCGTTCATTTATACCAGGGCAAATCTTCTACAGGCGGAGTTAGACACGTAGGACGTACGATTATGCGTAACATGAATAAAACTAAAGCGTTAATTAAACTTTTCGAAAGTTATTACGCTTTTGAACAGTCGCCGTGGAGCTTCAATATCTGACGTTATAATTTATACGAAGAACTATGTCCTTCTGCGAGGGCATATCAGAAATATAAATCATCAAATAAAATCGTCTATTAACTAATTTTAAAGTATTAAGTTACTGGCTTTATAAATATTTTGAATAGTAGAACACTAAGGATATTATTAATTGTTATTAACTTTTAACAATGCAATAACTGGATGAAGTTATTTATTACATCAATGATTTATGATTGACATTGAATCGAATGAGTTCTATAAATATTTTAATTGTTATAATTTGCTATTCCTCTATCATATTTCCTCATGATATTTTGTAAAAAAAAATAAAATTTTCTTAATATACTACCGAATTATAGTCTTTTGAAATAAAAATTATGCAACAATTTTTGTATAATATGAATGCATTATCATGAATTTGAAATTAACTTGTAATTTTAAACAACGTTTGAATTATTTACAAATTTATTTCATCCCAAAATTTTGAACACATTACTGTCTTCAAAAATCACACAAAGTTTCAAAATTTATTAACAGCCCACCTGTCACACCATTTTCTTTCCCCCTTATTAGCTCTGGCATTAACATAATTTTACAAAGCGTACTACCATAGATTTCCCGTCCCATCTCACGACCATTACCCACACTATATACATATATGTGTGTGTATATATATATATATACACGTTCGCTCGCTCGGGCGCCAATTCAAATCGTGTGACAAATTCAAGTGGCGTAAGTTCCGCTTTAGTCTCTCCTCTCTCCCATTTTCTCTCTTCTTCGTACCCTTCTCCTCTCTCTCTCTCTAGTCGACATACACGCATATATGTATAGGTGGACGTGCGAAGTCGCACACGGATAAAATCTTTACTTAGAAATGAAGTTCTGGCGCCGATGTATTCGTCAAGCGAATGAAGTGCAGAGCAACTCTTCCTAAGTACTTGCATTCTGCAGAAATTCGTTAAAATACTAAGCTTATACACGCGAAACTTTTCTCGCCAGTTCGTCTTCTCTCTCTCTCTCTCTCTCTTTTTTCCGTGCATACGATTGAATATCTATGTATATATATACGTGTACGCGCGCGTGCGCGTGTGTGTTGACCTCCTCAAGTAGCCCCTCACGCGCGAGCGATAGAAGCTAAATCATAATTTCATTTGCCTCTTGACTTTCGACGCGGCACGAACTGCCATTAATTATTTCGCAAAGGCGGCCAGCGGAAAGAGAGGGCGACGTACAGAGAGAAAGCGAGGGGCGCGCAGGAGAGACTGTGTAAGAGTAAGAATGAGAGAGAAAGAGAGAGTGAGAGAGAGAGAGAGAGAGAGAAGTGAGCTCCGAGTTGGAATAAGTTTTTGACTTTAAAGCACTGCCGTCGCTGTCGCTACACTGGAATTTGTCGCGCGCGGGTGCAAATATAAGCGTTGGTCTGACGCATATATATATGCACATATATATACGTATATATACATATATACATACACGCACGCGGGTATAAGGTCGACGTTTGCGACGAATTTCGCTCGCCACGAAGTGCATTTTTCAGTAGATTGTTGAGCTTTACCTCCATATCGGTACCCAGGGGCAGATTATTTACGGTGGTGGCTGCTGCGCTGCGACGGAGACGACGGCGGCGAAAGCTGAATTTTCCGAGGCGTGTAATTGCCGAAAGTATAGAGAACGAGGGCCCGTCGAGTGTACTTCTACTTCATTGAGCTCGCGCGTGCTCTTCTTTCTTCCATATATTCCTTAGCAGTGTTTGTAGCTCTTCCAACGAGCGTTGAAGGGTTGAGAAAGTAGTAAGGGGGATGGGAGGGATCTCTTTTCTCTCTCTCTCTCTCTTTATCTTTCTGTTGCTCTCTCGTTCTATCTCTATTTCTCTTTCTCTCGCTTTCACGTTCTCTCGCTCCCTCACTCTCTTTCTTTTTCTAGCTATATAGGCCTAAATACTGGTTTACGCATGCATGTGTTCGCGCCTGTACACGTATAAAGGGAACCTTTTTTCAGGGAAGAAAAAGCGGGTTATCGGATATCGGTCTAATTATCTTTAGCAAATAAAAGCATTTGATGGATCATGGATTTTGCTGCGTTTGTCAAGTATTTTTGCTTTTTCGCCACAGAGTGGTTTTTTTTAAAGCGATGGATTAAAAGGCTTTTAGGCTTACGAAATTTTTAGGAAAAATTTGGAACGTTGAGCTTGAGTTACAGCTGAAGTTAATTTTTTGGAAATGGAGGATAAAATTCTTTTAAAAAACTGTACACAACTTTTAACGTTTTCTTTCTACAGACCTTTTCTCTTATTATTTTATTTTTAGGTTGAATTTCTTCCTTGTTATATTTCTCAAGAGGTGGGAGAAGGAATCCTGACAAACATAATTGTTGTTATTAAAATATTGCGGTTGTGAGTTTGCTAGCTTAAACAGAACAATGACCATACGTTGTGAAGCTGTAAAAAATTGAATTTTATTGGTCTTCATAAAGTAGATCCAGCATATGTTTTATGTTTCAATTTTTTAAATTAAAGTTTCGAGCTTGAACTATAAATAAAAATGAAATGAAATAAAGTATTAAAAATTACAATCATACAAAAACACAAATATAATAATTAATTATGATTAAATATATAAATAAGCTGACATGGCACATAAATTACTTTTTGAATCTATAATAAATCAGTGTTTTACATTGCTAGTCGGCGCATTGGGTATAATGCATATTGAATCATTCAAGCGTATTTATTAAACATTACAGTTAGAGTTACAGAATGTACGAAAAAGAATTATTAGCAACTGTGATAAATTAAGAACAAATAAGTAAATATATACTTTGGCAAACATGCAATTTCATAAAATATTCAAAATTTCTAGAGATATTTTCTATTATTTATTAAATGCTTAAATAACGTCAGCAATTAATAAAGTTCAACAATTAAAAAATTATATCAAAGATACAGAATTTAAGATGAATATTATTTTTGTAGAACATTCAATTATTAGTGTGATGTTTTTCTTGTGAAATAATAAATTATTCAACGATAGCAGCATAAAATTGATTATAGAAAAATGTCGTTGGTATTCTTGTTTTCTGCTAGCGTATTTCCATGTCGTCATTTACGCGCGTAGGTGCATTCGTATTTCCGCGAACAGGATATCGAAAAATTGCAAATCCGTGTCTTTCATGTTGGAAAACTTTTTTTCAAACTGCGAAAGTCACCGGGTCTGTAGAAAAAGTTTGACTCTCGTAAAATGAGAAAATTTGGCTCCAACGTTTCATATGATTCAGTCTGGTATTCATATTACATATAACACAATATATTTACCCTAGCAGAAATCGCCCATTTTTTTCCCATTATGAAACGATTTTTATACCATTTTTCTCCCATTTTATGGCCAGTCGACTGAAATGGCCATAAATAAAATAGGAGAAAAATGGTAGAAAAATCGTTTCATAATGGGAGAAATATGGGCGATTTCTACTAGGGTAAGGAGAACATTATTGCAAAACTTTATCAATTCAATACAATATAATTTAATGTAATATTGTATATAATATAGTAGTAATTAATGTATCAAAGTTATATTAGTATAGGCGATAATCCGACAAGACAGAGCAACAGTATGTGGTAATGTGAATGTGTGAATATTATGTATATCTGAGCATCTCCAATCACGTAAAACATCGCACAATATAAACGTTTCGAAGAAGTTATTGGTTGCTGAGGCAGGAAGTCATGTGGCTCAGTTATTTCTGTGATGAACGAAAAACACGACCCTTGCAGAAAATTAATCATAAGTTGACCAGAATATGGTTGATTTTTTGGTAAGTAGTCAAGTTCTGGTAAAAATTCTGGCCAAAAGTCTCTTTTGGTAAAAAAAAATTTGCCCAATAAAAAGTTAATATTAACAATTTCTTTGGAATTTCATCTTGTTTCTCTTTGATAGTAAGAACATTACTAAGTTGCTGAAAATGTGTTAAAACCGTTCATTCAAAATCTACAATCAGTATAATAAATCAATAGTTTTTAAATTATTCGAAAAGATCATCAAAAGTATTTCTTTACACGTCAGGCTTATATTAATCCTGACTCTCGCGATCTTGACTCGAAGTAAAATCGATTTTTTGCTAGCGTAAATACCAGGGGATTCAAGATATAACACACTGTACATTTATTGACCCAGGCATACTGTTACATTTTTTGTTGCTGCTGCAAAGAGTAAACTCAACACGTAGTCGAACAGTGTATCCAAAGACTAGCGACGCAATAACGAGATAAGTCGCGATTTATTTTTTATTAGGCATGTGCTAAGTAAATTTACAGAACTTTTTCAATAGTGAAAGTAATCACTTCTTCGAAATAGCATCTTGACTTTGTCAGCTTACACTACTTACGCCCGCGTACTTAATAATTAATTTACAGTGTGTATGATGTAAGTGGAACAAACTGAGGATCCTGACGGAGCCTTGCCGTTACCTGTCAGCATTGTTCCGAGGAGAAGACAAAGACAAAGAACATTAATTGATCTGCACGCCCTTGATTATAATTGGCTAATTTGATACGTTACTCCAATATTATCAAAACGTATCGTAATATCTGGATAGAAGTAGTGAATTAAATCTTTTCAGTGATGAATATTATATTAGAATAATTGTTAGGATATTAGAATAATTTGTAAAGATACTAATGAAAAATATTAATTTCAAAATAAAATTTTTAATTTAGTATCCTATTTTATAATATGCAAAGTTTCATACTAATGGAAACGTAAAAATATGGTTGATAAAGTTTTTATGACTTAATTTAGGTTTGATCTAAACTTTTAAATGACTACAGTTTTTTTTCAGTTTCTGCGAAAAAAGCAAACTTTTTCTCTAAAATAAATTTCTTTTAAGTGGATTTTATGGTTCAAATAATATCACATTTAAAGCACGGTAGCTCTTATATTTGAACATGGTAAGTTCTATTTTTATACGTACGTGTTTGAATAAAACGATCTTCATTCTTTGTAAAGGCTCTTTTATTAGTTTTACGGTGTGTAAGTTACAAATATAAAATTTTCCACTCCTGTGTATGAGCAAGTAAATGCGAATGAAAAGATATTAATGTAACATAGTCCAATTATGCGCACCGTGTAAATATGGTAAAATCTGTGAATTTCTCGAAACCTCAACTATCTAGTCCACCACTATATAGTACAGTTCAACTGATACACGGTGTCTTGAATTAGAAAGAAGAAATTTTGGTTAGTAGAAATTTGTTTACTAATTATTTTTACTTCAATAGCTGAACCTTATCAAAATAAGCTTTAGAGAAATCGATAAATTATTTATCTTAGAAGTTCAGATGATTGTAGTTTAGATATTTATATAAACTTCGAAATAATATCAATTTTTTTAAAGTTTCCGTGGTTTTATCTTTAAATAAGAATGCAAATTTCTAATAGTGTTTTATTTCAGCCTTTTTCTTCTTAGCGTTATATTCTCAAACATTTAATTGCCCATTAAAAAATGTTCTTCATTATATAGTATTTTTAAATATGAAATTTAGATATTTAGGATTTCAAAAAATTTATGAAATAAAATGATAAATACAATATTGTTTTATAATTTATAATACAAAATCTGATTGGTTTTTGAGAATTTTGTATTCTTTTATTTATCAAAATTTTAGTCTTGTATGGAGAAAGTTTAGAATACAATATTTTTTACTATTAACAAATTTTCTTCTTATCCGTTAATTTTATCAAATTAAAAAAAATTTAAACAAGTAATAAAAAGCTTTTGACGGAAATTTGTGATATTAAACTATTTACCGTAAAACTGTCTTGAAGAACACTTAAAAGTTCGACTGAGCCTATAAATGAAGTTCGATAATAGAGAAAGTTATGAGATAAAAATGAAAACAAAACGTAAATAAGGAATTGATACAAGCTACTCAATTTGTAAAAAGTTGTAAAGAATTTTGTGATTAAAAATAATAGTTTTTATATAGATGTACAATATGTGAAGTTTATTTTTCCATTCGATGGTTTAAATGATAAAAATTGCAAAAATTCCATCGATAATTGAAATTTACAATGAAGAATCCTTTTTCTAAGCATACTTTATACTCACCAGACGATCGTATTAGGGTTAAGCAAGGACTTATCATTTTTTTAAAGTTTATAATAAAATAATTCATTATTAATTTAATTTTATGTTTGGAGAACTTTAAACAAACAGAATTGAAAAAGATATGAATCAACGATAGTTGAATTAAGTTATTTATCATTCATGTTTTCAATATTTTATCGTGTCAGTTTCCATTTGCATATAAAAATCTATCGTACTGAATAATATATAATGTATATGTCTGAAGAAAAAAGTAATAATTCTGTACGTCACTTTTAATTACTTTTCGCTGTTACCACTTTGTGTTATACAAAATGGAACTCTGATATATATCTTTGACTTTGATCCGAGCTAGCTTCTTTTTTTGAACGCAGTCTTTCTCTTTAATTATCAATATGAGATTGTAAATTTATTTCTTTTACCTTGGTGTAGATGCAATTGCTCGTTATTATGATTTATACAAGCTTTTTTAAAACTTACACTAATTGGGCGCTACAATCAATTTAGATTCAGACAAAAAAGTACGTATACGTCTTCTTAAAAAGCACGGCGCAAAAATAGTGAGTGGTGACAATCGTATCGCATATTACAGAACCTTGCAATCACAAAATTATCCTAAGTGGAAAGACTATAAACCAGGTAATACAAATGATAATAAGATATTATACTATTCGCACACCTCACACACATAAATTATAGTAGTTTCGTATAACTTTTTCTACATTAATTTCCTTTTTACATAAGGTGTATGAATTTGTCAATAAGAACAGAATACTTTGAATCATTCGTGAAGTATCTGATATAATGGAGATGCTCTTGGAGTTAAGCGAAGGTGACTTTGACACCCTTCATTGTAACATTTTCAATTAAATCTGTCGACAAAAACGAGTTTTGTAAAACATTTAGAAATATCGTTAGGTACAAGAAGAAGTTTTTTTTTTTTAAAGTAATTGAAATTAAAAATGGTCATTTTTATCACTGTCCAGGTTTATGTCCCGATTTTGGCGTTGTTCAGATTTCGAATACTTTACCTTACAATAAGTGCTTATTAACAAAGGGATCTTTTATTCTACTCGATTAACTTGGCATTTGCCGGGGTTATCTACGTCCTTACAGCCCGCCTTATTCGCCAATATGAATTTTAGTGCTGCGCCACCTGACGGTGGCGCATGAACTGCACTCTGCCGCAGACGTGCGCGTGGCAGAGGATTTGAGTTTTCTATTGTATTTCAACAGTGCGGATAGTTTTTAAAATAATTATACTAATTAATATAATTTAAATATCTAAGATACATGTATTAACGGTGCATATAAGATGTTTAACGGTATTACAATAGACAACTTTCGTGGAATACCAATTAAATGTGTCTCATTCTGAAATCAACAAACTATTTTCTACCTTGCTTAAGCGACAATATAAACACAAATTTCTTCCCGATATCCAAATTAAATCATCAATTTGTAGTGATAACTATAGAAAAACCTAAAAAATAATTCCAGTTTACTTGTGTGTGAAAAAAAGATTAACGTCATTCCATTACATCGGAAAAAGTAGCTCTAGGCGTGTATTCGTATTAATGTCATGCGGAAAATGACGTTAGCTCGGCATACAAAGTGTAGGCTGGCGAAATAAAGCGTACGCGCTGAGGCACTAATATGCATTCAGTTCGGTCCCGCTTGTTGATTTCGTGTCTGGGGACAGCGCAGCGACACGAAGGATTTCACGAAGGCTCGCGTGTGTGTATATGTGCGTGTGAGACAGCAACTCCCGTTCTCCTAAATTTGCAAACCCTATTGTCGTGAAGGTCCATCCTTGGAGGAGATACGCAGTCGTACACGCTCGCTACAAGTTCAGCTTGCGCGAGTGAGAAGATAAACTTGCGTGTGTTTATTGTGTAATAGTTGTTGCGTTAAAAAGGTAATACTTTCAGAGATTGCTTAGTTTCGTAAAAACCGTTTGTATTAATGATTTTTATGCGTCTCACTTGATTTAAAATCAATTTATATATCTGATGTATCGCTAAAATATTTAAGAGAAAATCATATGATTTCGTTTTTCGCATTCTATTAGTAATTAATTTGAACATATAATTGAAAAATAACTAAATAACAATACGTTCAAGTTAACTTGTTCGGAAAACCGTTCTAAACATTTTTCTTCTTTTTTCACAATTTGTTGGCACGTTTGATTGGTGCAGAGATGCCTGCAAAAAGTTTTATATATTAAAGAAAGAATATAAGTTTTAAAGCGCCACAGTCAAAAGGTAAGAGCAGCTGGTAGAATATAGTTACGGAATTTCTCAAAGTTTTTATGGCTTATTAAAAAGATTTACGAAAACATTGAGCTAGCTCGTATAGAGAATACAGGTAGAACTCGAATTAATTACGCCTTTAATCCGTCCAGACTTGAAAACGCTCGAGAATGCCTTCATGCATATGCATGCGCATGTATAGAAGCGCGTAAGTATATATATATGTGCACGCGTATGCGTACTTACACGAGTATAGGAGAGTGTGCTGTAAGCAACGCTTGAGTGAAAGAGGTTCCGACAGAAAACCGATGGATCGAAGATAGCTAAGAAAACGTATAAATTTAGCCGACGTCTTTTGGTTAAAAGCATTGTTAGAAGTATATTTTACAAGGTTTTTACATATTTCTGGTAAGCATGAGAGTACGTAGTAAATTAAGTTCTTTATAAAATGAACTTGTATCGATTCGATTCAAAACTATTTATCAAGTAAGAGTTAAACTAAAAAATAATGATAATGTAACTTTCAATATGTTACTTTTCTTTTTACATACGTTTTACGAAAAAAGAAACCCTTTTTAATTTTTTTCCTTTTGATATTCATTTGATTCTCTTATGCAATTTGTAGTATTAACTTTTCCATTAACAAGCTTATCTCCTGATTATCATCTTACTTCCATTTTCTTCACACGGACAATCTTAATCGAAAATCAGCGCTATCTCGACGCTTCATTCTTACTATAAGTGTTAATTAGACTAGTTTCAGACGACGTTTCGAACTTGAATCGGACATTTATGTAACTCTTTGCTTAGTCTTTCCCTCGCCAAAACAAGAAAAATTGAGCATAAAAGAAAGTCAGGGATAGAAAAAGAAAGAGAGAGAGAGAGAGAGAGTAAGAGCGAGTCGACAAGAAACTAAAAAAGCAACGAAAACAGAGAGAAAGGCGAACTCTATTCTCCACGTCACCTCCAAAACCGTCGCTGCTCCTGCCTCTCTCTCTTTCTCTCTCGCTCACGCAGCAACGTTACATCTCTTTCCCTCTTTCTCCCTTCTCTTTAACCCCTTCGTCTTAGTCACTCGTCAGTCCCTCTCTCCCTTTGCCCCACCCTCTCTCTCTTTCTCTCTGCTGCGGCCGTCTCGCCCGCGTCCGGATATCTATAAAAATGTCGCTCGTGCTTTCGAAACTTTAAATCGCCGGGGCTATTATTCCGAGGCGCTGGCAGCAGCGGGGCTCGCGCGCTCACTGCCCGAAAGTTTCTCGATAAATCATCGAGTGGCGCGAGCGGGCGCCACGAGGAAAGGCCAAGAGTTGCGGAACTAATAAATATTAATACCCCGGGTTACTCTTTCGGCGGTATAATCGATCGAGCGATTTTTACGACGCGCTCGCGCGAAGCAGGCGAAATTGCGAGAGAGCGAGAGAGCGAGAGAGTGAGAGAGAGCAAGAGCTTTTCCGTCACCAAGATGAGGTTTTTAGGCGACCGCGTTTTCTCTCTCGATCTCTCTTTTCCTGTGTTGTCATATCGCGAGGTTATGAAGTAAGTTGAAGAGATCGATTTTTCGAGGCTCACGCGCGCTCCTTTGTTAAGCAGATTGCCTGCAGCTCCCTCCCGTATATATGCGCAGAGTGTTTCGTTTTTCTTCTTTCCTATATAGTCCCTGAGGCTTTCTTTTTTCCTAGGGACGACGTTGTCGATCGTCCTTTTTTCTTATCGAAACTTAATTTATGGACCGCAAGCGAAGTTTCGAGGAAATGGAATTTTCGGCATATTGTCGTATCGCGCGGGAATTTTTATTAGTCACCGCCGATATTGTGTAGCAGCCAGCGCGTAATTAGTTGTCGCGTCAATCTTTCAAATTTTCTTCTGCGTAATGAAATTGAATTGAACTAGGAGCTTTTAAAACTATGTGAACATGACAAAATCTAGGTTGAATCAATTTTAATTGAAAGTCATGCTGGACTCACGGATCTTGGAAATTGCTCGAAACGGCAGCGGTATAGTAGACGTTGGAAACACCTTTTCGCGATATAAATACAAGTTTTACAATCCCATCGTGCGGTATTTCACTTTTAGAAACTTTTAGAAAACAGTAATAGAAGTTGGCGAAATGGCGCGGTAAGTGCATGTATGGATACGTCGAATAAGTAGCAACATGCCGCAAGTTGGCCTGACTAAACTCGGGGGCTCACTACTGATCCAGTGCGCGCGGCAAAACATCGGGATAAAAGTTTCTGCCGCGTTGCGTTTCATAAACTTTTATTGATTTTTTTAACTCTATCTGAAATGCTTAACTGCAATATCACGCCCTTTTTTATTTATGAATCGGTTTTTATTATTTTATACATTTTTACGATACGGTGCACTGTGAAATTCCGGAAATACTGTAAGAAATAAGAAAGTTAAAAAGAAAACAGGGAAAAAGGGAATGACGATGGCGGAATAAAGCCCACAGGGCAAAGAGTGGGTCAGTGAGAAAGTCAGAGAAAAATGTAGCAATCTACAAAAACCATGAGAAACCATAAGTCGAAATGATTCTCGAAAAACGTAAGAGGTTTTTACTTACTTTTTTTGTTTAAATTTCCGGAAACGTACTACATTACTCAATCTGTTTCAATCAATTTTAAAAAAAATTTCGTTTGCAAAATTGTTCTTTTACTACTCTAATGTGTTTGTTTCAAGACTGTAAAGTTTCTATTCCAACCTTTTTTATATTCTGTAGATGAAGAATAGACGTGTGATAAAAAAAAAGTGTAGAAAACTTTTTCAACTGTTGTGGGGTGAATAGTAAAAATCAATTCAGTCGTAAAACAACGACGAAATTGCGGCTTTCGAAATTCAAATGTTTTTCCCAACCCATTGAAAATCAGCAGCAGCGAAAGTGCGTTACTGTGAAACTTTTCGCAGGTGTTCATTCGATTTTACAACGTAATTACATTCTCCATCAATGTCCTCGACTATCTCGTCAAGGAAAAACTGAAATCCTTTTACGAGCATACTACGTCGTTACACATACACATTTTCCTTTGCACTCGTAACATAAATTATCGGCTCATGAGAAACGAAAAAACCTTTCCAGCCCAAGAAAAAGAAACTCAAGCGAGAGCATCAAACGTCAGATAAGTGGAAAATTAGTGAAAATCTCGATACGCGGTGCGCATGATAAATGGCGTGCCCAGAGAAATAGGTACGAGATAGAAAAAGGGAGGAAAGAGAGAGAGAGAGAGATTGAGCGAGACATTATACGCGAGAGAGAAAGCGCAGGCGTCGAAGGTAGTCGGCGTGCTGAATCTAACGAGACTACGCAGATAATAACTCGCGCGGACTTGAATTAACGAGGGGATTCGGCGCGGTTGTAATTCTTATTACACAAAGAGCCGCGTCGTTATGACTGCTCGCCGCGGCGTGTTCTATATATATCTCTCTTGCGGATATGAGTCGGACCCCGCGTTTTTGCGCTTTATAGGATCTGAAAGTGCCCGATTAAACGTGCATGTCGCCCGGCAATGGATTTCGAGCTCGTCGGGGATGATATTTTTACGCGTGGAATTGGAATGAGACCTATCGCTCTTCGTTTCTGTACTTTTAGATCGCTGGTATAATGCAATAGCTTGGTATCCAATTGGGTTTGTTCTCGCTTTGTTGTTTGCATAGTGAAAAATGCTTGTATAACTTTTATATAATAAATATGAAAATTTTTATTTGCATTCCAAAATTTTGATTCAAAATTCATTCAGTGGCAGAATGTTTTTGTATTGTGCAGGTAAAATTTTAGTATTTCCGGTTGTTCAAAGGATTTTCTGGTTCATTTTTCAAAGTCACTTTAGGTTTTAAAACAATTTGATCAATATGAATAAAACTTGAATGAAAAAATGTATTTCATATGTAATAATTTTATTTACTTTATAATATATATGTATGTAAATATAAGACAATTGAAATATATATAAATTATTTGATTTTATTTTACTTATATCGCTGCATGTATATTTTTAATACATCCTAAACTCTAAGTATTATCGTTCACTATTAAAGAATAGCGTCCTAATATTTTAAATCACAATAACGCACCGTTTATCTAGATTATATCGAAATCACGCATACATTAATACTTATTCCTAGTTATATTATATCGCCTCTATATGGTTATATTCAGAACCAAGTCAATTCAACTACTTGTTTTATATGAAATTTTAAGTTTAACACGAACTAAAATTTTTCACACGTCAACTATCAATATAAGATTTATATATATATGATATATTCTAAGCGCGCCTTCACTCACACGAATTAATTTTAGAATTATTAATCGTCCGCATGTATATATAATATATATAATTCGCTATACAATACGTATCACGACGCTGGTGATGTACTTGTAGAGTCAGGATGGACAGCTTTGGATATTTTCGTTATTCAATAGCAATCTATATAGCGCCGCATCCAATCGAAACTGGGCCTCTCTAATTCACTCTTTTTGTTTCCGGGCCGTGACCAGGACTGTAATTTGTTTTTTTTTTATAGATTGTAACGCACACACTATTTTATTTTCAATTATTATATTACTACTTACCCCTTTCGGGATTGTCAATTGCTTCGTGTGACGAAGACTTGGAGCTTATGACTACTCAGCTTCGTATACGCTTTCGCAATAAGTGAAAATTTGCAGCTTCGACATCTCGCTAATCCTCCCCTCTATAAAGCCTCACATGTTTGCATTAATTACATATATACTCTATATTTACGTATTCTATTGTGGCGAATATAATTTGCTACACATAAACTTTTTCCTATACTGTTAAAAATTTTTTCAAGTTTAAAACATAATTTAATTATATTTTTGAATACAATTTAATAAAATCCGTGTGAATGAAAATTTAAAATATTTTTGCTTAAAATTTCAGATACTTCTATTAAATTTCGTAGAAATTTTGTATTTTTAAAATTTTAAAAACCTTTTTGTAAATAAACTTCAGTCAAAACATTAATATCGGCTGAAAAATTGTTAACAGTGTACATTCTTGTTTTGCAATTTTCAGTAATAAAAATATTTGAATAGAGCGGTGTTTGGCTCAGGCGGCAAGGCGCTTGCTTCCCAAAACAAACATCGCTCAGGGCTCAGGTTCGATTCC
>JAWWEQ010000027.1:415579-432486 GCA_035583055.1 Torymus tubicola
TGCAATCATTTTATACCATTATAAAGATCATTATTACTCTAAGAAAAAATAAAATATTTGTAACACCCACCCATACATACACACTCTCACACACATTTACACATACACACTTGAGAAAGGAAGGAAAGGCCCTTGGGGCTAAAATCATCTGAAAAACTAATTTATAATATTAATATCATAAAAGTATAAATAGATGCTATAAGTATAATTTATTTTGATTATCTTAAACCAGTAGATGAGTCCTGAAATCCATTGTATACGGCTTTTTGACATTTTAAAAAAATAAAGATTTGCATAGTTTTTTTCTAAGACAACTTTATGGATTTTAATGAGACGAAATACAAAATACTTATAATATGTGCCTTTATGGTAGGTAGATTATAATTTTGTAATTTTTTGATGATTATAAGTATTTTTTATTTTGCCTCATTAAAATCCATCAAGGTGTCTTAAAAAATAACTATGCAAATCTTTATCTTTATTTTTTTTAAATGTCATAAATCCATGCCCTGAAAACAGTTTTGAGCAGCTTCTGTGCAGGCCCGCACGGATAGCGAGCAAAGCCACCTTACTCAACCTTGCAGAATTTTTGTACAATTGCTATGCAAAAATTGCGTAGCAGTGGTCTGAATGTGACGCTGCTGTTGCATGGCAACCGCGGGATACAGGTTATGTATATCTTAGTAAATTGTTTATAAACATTACTGATTTAGTACAGTAATGATGTTGAATAAAAGTTATCGATTAATCATATATAGCTTTTATTCAGTCGCTAAAATTGCACAGGACAGTTGCTGCATATGCTATGTACAGCAGCTGCTCAAAACTTTTTTCAGTGTCTGCAATAGATTTCAGGACTTATCAACTGGTTTAAGGTAATCAAAATAAATTATATTTATAGTATCTATTTATACTTTTATGATATTAATATTATAAATTACTTTTTCAGATGATTTTGGCCCCAAGGGCCTTTCCTTCCTTTCTCAAGTGTGTATGTGTAAATGTGTGTGTGTGTGTGTGTGCGTGTGTGTGTATGGGTAGGTGTTACAAATATTTTATTTTTTTTACAGTAATAATGATCTTTATAATGGTATAAAATGATTGCAGTTTTCTCTGGTAAAAATATCGGCCTAAAAGTGCAAAAAGAAGCTCTCGTAGGGCTGCCAACTTAAATTGGAGTTTAAAAAATCAGCGCGTGAAACGGCACCTTCTTTAACCGGATGCCGAGTTGACTCCTATCTAGCAGGATTCTGAAATTGCACCTTTTCTAGCCGGATTCTGAAATGGCACGTTTTTATTCGGGAGCGACGTTATATTTAGCGTCGCATCCCCCGTTTGGGTATTAGCGACGTGTTATATTAAAAATTCGTGTTCGATACTGTAGTGGTTGAACTATAGGAGTGGAAGGTCATGAGCTCGTCCTAAGGTTTTTTTGGAAAAACTTCTTCCGGAATTTAGCAGTGACGGTGGCTCGATCCCACAATCTCGAGCAGCCTTGTCTTGGGAAGCTAAGTAAGTGTGGCGTTTACTATGATGTAAACAAACCGAGTGTGCCTTAACCGTCTGAGCCTATATATATATATATATATTCTCTTATACATTTTACATCTTTACATTACATTTATGTATTCGCAATTTGGTCGCGTAGGTAAATAAAGTTAATGTCTCACTCTCTCTCTCTCTTTCTTGTAAGACTTTTTATTGCGCGCGTGATCACGTCCCATGCACAGCCAGAGAAGATTAATCTGCGCAAGGGCACGATAATTACGAGCGACAAGCAATAGCGAAGTATGGCGGTAAGGTAGGAGATTACGCTTGCTCTTTTTCCACTTGGATCATCCAACGAGCAACAATTACAAGGCTATAACCGAGGTAGTTCATCCAACTATGCATATATGGGTCCGTTGCGACTACCTTCAGAACTAAGATTACATCTCCAGGACTAAGGTTACAGTCGAGCTGGATAACAAAAGGTTCCAAGTGGAAAGAGTCAACGAGCTGCGATCTGCGTTTTTAAAGCTAAGTAACCTGCAAGCATAAATTTGTAGTCATGTAGCGAAGATAGGAGTAATTTCAATAAATTCCATGTAGTTTATTAAGTTGTTTTAGTATACATACTTGTATGCAATAGACGCGAATTTCCTATTCGGATGTCGCGATAGTTTATAAAACCATACGCGGATTAGTAAAAATTTAAGAACGGTTTTGTTTATATGAAGTTATGTAACCAGTGACTTGAGATACTTACACTCGAATTGTTATGCGTGTGATACATCGACGTAATTAATATAGATATCCAAGCATTTATTATAGTCTCCAATGTATTGATAATTTAGTAATTGTTCTATTTATGATTCTTACCCTAATTTCCTATATTGTTATTTATATATATATATATATATATATATGTTTTTATAATTTAAGTATAATTAGTACTACATGGAATTAAAAAATATGTCATACTTTTTTTCTCTTTACTATCCCCTCGTGCCCGGAGTTATACGAACTCTCAAGAATATTACTTTGTAAAGCGCGAATATAGAAATAAATACCAAAGCGAACAAATAATTCTTTCTGCAAGAACATAGCGTTATAAGTCACGTCTGCAAGTAAAGGTAAAGCAAACCATAAGCTTTATCATTACCGAACTGCTATGAAATCGGAATGATTTATTGATGTATAGTCCTTTTATATTGTGTTAAAACTTTGTTTTATTTTTGTGAATGACTATACACTAGGGAATCAATAAGAGCGCGAATATATTTTTTATTAAAAAAAATCGTTCTCAATAGTGATATTTGAAATTACGAAACGCTTCGTAAAATTTATTTTTATTCAGGAAGTTTGATGACACTGAAGTGGTTTTGGTGTGACCTACATATAGTCTATGATACTCTTCTGAAACAAACACGTAAAACTTTCTAAAGATCAATCACTTTACTTATCTTTTTTGTTAGACGAACAGAAACAAATAAAATAAGCGATTTGTTTGCATAATATATATATTGTTTTTCTATTCCAATAGAAACATCGTACAGATTTGTTTTGTATTATTAATATCGGTCGCGCCAAGATCATCTTCAAAATTTATGAATCAATATTTCATGAGTATCTTTCTGCAAGTATGTAATAAAATAATAGACGTTTTTAAAGATTTTTGCTAATAATATAAACATTTTTAATTTCACTACAATAGACTACAATGTTATTAAGGATAACCTTTATTTTTCCAGCTTCATTCAATAACTTCCAGCTTCTAACCGACGGCTTCATACGTTAATGAAAATCACGTAACGTAATTCAAATAGCGTACCTCGTTCAATTAATAAGACTGTACTCACATCAAGACAGCGCGAGTCTCCTCTTCTATCAATCAATTTAATGCTCCCACCTTTCACAGCACTTCCCTCGACGGCCTCATTCTCTGCACTTGAAGAGCGCCGGCCCCCTAATTTCGCCCCGAACCGTTTCCTCCTTGCGTCATTCCCGAAAACTATCTCTCCGTCTCTCTTCGTCGCTGCCTCAATCTCTTTCAATTTCTGTCGTTCCGTCGGCAGCTTCCTTTTTAAAACTCCCGGAACCCTTACGCTCCGTCCTGTATCTCGTCGCGCGTACACTCACTCCTCTCTTTCTCTCTATCTGGCGGCCCCTTATCAGGCCGTCGTGTCGCGAGATAATTATCTGGCCGAGATCAAAGTCTCTCTTTCTCGGCTTGCGCGCGTGGCTATTAGCCTCCTCTTTTTCTCCTTCTCTCTCTCTATCCTCTCTCTTCTCTCCGCTTTCGACTTTTCTCGTCAGCGTTCGCGCGCCATTCGTTTCATTTCCTTTCGCGCCCAGCTCTGTGGCGGTAGTGCTGGCTCGCGCGCGCGCGGGCGCCGTTTTCGTCGACAATTTATGTGACGGGTCGCCGGCGAGAGAAACTTTTGCCATCAAAACCTTCACTTCTCGCCCGTGTTTCTTGGCCTTGGATATAGATATAGAGCTCTCGTGTCGGTGCCCGCGCGCGTTAGTTCCGCTAGTTTCTCGCGCGCAACCCCCTCACTTCCTCTACATCTTTCTCTCTCTCTCCCTCCCTCTTTCACCTTCTTCCAAACTCACTCACTCTTCCCCTCTGTCTCTCTTACCTGTGCCCCGGGGCTCACGTGTAGACCTCCTCCTTTCTTTCTGCGCGTGTCACTTTTCTCTTTCCTTCTCCGGGCCGCTAAATTCTTGAAAAACGGAACGACGTCGCCAAGTCGAAAGACACATAAGGCGAAATGAGAGATGGAGATTATCGGCTGAGAGGCGTGCGCGACTCATGTGTATGTGGCACGATTTCTTATACTCTCTCTCCGTCTCTCTCTCTCTCTTCTACGCCTCCGTTGCTTTTTATCCGACTTGTGAAATATGTACGGAAATATCGGATACGCCGCTGCCGCCAAGAAATGAAATAACGCTACGCGTACGCGGATGTATGGATTTGTCAGAGTGGAAACGCATGCGCGCGCGTGACGCGGGAAGGTAAATAGGGCGAGAGAGAGAGAAAGAGAGAGAGAGAGAGAGAGAGAAAGAGAGAGAGAGAGAGAGAGAGAGAAAAGCATTAAGAGAGAACGCACGCTGAATTTGGATAATTAGGAATTTATGTTCGTTGACGTTCAACTGCCTTAATCACAAAGGATAAACTTCGTAAATTGGCAATGCGCTTTCTCCCGCGAGCAAATGCACGCGCGCATGCGCGCCTCCGCTGTATATCCGCAAACTTTGACTTTTGTTGTTCTTGTTGTGTGCCTCGTTCTACACGTCATAACCCACGTGAATATTTGCACATATTATTGTTATTTAATTGCGTTGCGTTGAATGGGTTATTTTCGCTCTTACAGTTGCACTCGCAATTGTTTTCTCGTCCGGTATTGTTTCCCCTCTGCATTTTTCACATTAACGCAAATCAATGTCTTCTCTCTGTGTACACGTTTCATTAATCAGCAATTCATTAATATAGCCGCATTGACAAAGAAGAATGAAAAAAAAAACGTACTGGCATTTATTAAAGTCTCCTATTTGCTGTTCGTGCCGACTGACCATGCCGTATACTTCATTAGTAATGCTGTTTATGTACATAAATCCTTTAAGCTTGAAGTTTGTTATTACAAGTGAAAAATCTAGTGTGAAGAAGGAAATAAATTATGTGAAAACGAGGCGAGAACATATTTATACAATCTGGAAAATTTAATCAGTATTTTTTGATCGCGTGTAGAGAACCGGTTATATTAAGATAAAATTTTGCATATAAATGAACGCCTATAGTACCTGCAGCTTGTTTCAGGAAAATTGGTCGATATAAAGGCAGACCTTGTTTCAGAAAGATTTAGGTTTTTCTAGAAATTTTTCTTTTTTACATTCGATCCAAATTTTATTTCATTTTTCTTTCATTATATCAACTACACATGCGTACAACAATATAATAAAAAGCATTAATTTTGTTTATTCAGTAAATATAGAAAACGTCATAAATTTAAGCTATAAAAATCCATTAATTTGAAAAATTAAATATTATAAATGTTATACGTATGTAGACACGGACACGAATAGAAATATCGAAGTAAGCAAAACGTCCGATTACAATCTGACGCCGATTACCACAAGTTTGGCCGTGGCGGCCGTGGCTTGTTGGTAGTGTTTCTGACTCGCGAGTCGGCGGCTCTGGTTTAATTCCAGGGTCCGTCACATTTTATTATTAAAAAGTTGTAATGGCTTACTCGTAACATAAAATTACATTTGTATTCAACTTATTTTCGCCCTGATTGTTGCTGTACAGAATAAAAATTTTGTAATATTTGTAATAATGAATTTTTCTTTTACTTCTTGAAAAATATGTGAGACCCTACTTGTGCTATTAAAATAATTTATTTTGAAAGTTTCTTAGCAAAATCTTCGCGATTTTTCTTTTCACAATAACTATTGTAAGAAATTTTTGTTATTAATGTTCTCAGTATTTTTCATAATACGTCTATGATGAACAATTATGATTGGGATTTGAGCTCCACATGAATAAATATTGCGATACAAACTGAAAAACAATGACTGATTAAGATAAATAATAAAATATAACTGACAGTGTTTTTCGTTAAAAGATATGAAAGAACTTTTTACTCAGATATAAAACTGTTATTTCAAATAACCCGTTATCTAAAGTATGTATTTGATCAGTCAATAACTTTTATTTATCACGTATCAATTTTAACGAAGCCGTAAAAAATATAGATTTTTCCGGCACTCAACAGCACGCCTTTTATTCGCAAGCGACTGATATTATCTGGCAAACAAGCACAACTAACGATAACCTTCCCCTCAATTAATATACATCCGGGCATTTGCCGTGCGCGCGTGCTTGTACTAACGTTCTCTTCCATCCCCGTTCTACCCCGGCCGAAAGTGTCCACTCCCCAAAAAACACTCGCGCAGCCGTGACAATGGTAGAATCAACAGCGCGTTACCCTCCAGCCGGAGCTAATTTTTTCGGCCCATGACCCGACGTCCCGATCCGACAACGGGCAAAACATTGTGTGTGTGTGTACCTCATCAGGGTTCGCCGCGCCCGATGAACTCTCCGGCCATAAATTCCGGCGGGGAGGCAAAATCGAGTCGCGTAGCGCGAAAAACGAGCCGCGAAACTGAGCTCCGCGTGGCGCGCCACTAATCGTCGTGGGAAAACCTGGGAACGGGCGGCTATAGGGGCAGGACTTGAAAGGGTGAAAAGCAATTGGTTAATGACGCTTTGCTTTCGGAATGATTAATTTGCGGCCTTTTTTGTTGCTTCCGCGATTTGAGGCCGGCAAGTTTGTTGTAAAGCTCACGAGAGAGAGAGAGAGAGAGAGAGAGAGAGAGAGAGAGAGAAAAGCGACCGCTTAGTAAACAGGTGAACACTGTGGGTTATTTAATCACGCAATTGCATTCGTTTAAAAATAATTAGATATTTTCGGGGTAAACAAGTAATTAAAACACGTTGTAAACTCATACGAGCACATCTTTATCAGTATTTTAGTATCAGTATTTTCATTACATACTTGTTTATATAATTATTTGAAGTTTATTTTCTTGATTAATAATTTACTGAAATGTGGAACAATTAAATGTTGTTTCATTGAAGCCTGCCACCGGAAAATTGTTGTTATTAAATTTTGTCGAATGAAATCAAGTGAGAATGCTGCTAGGAAATTCTCGTTATGAAAATGAAACAATATTAAGTTTATCATGTATTATATCTATATACATATTACATGTGAGGGAAACATAGCGGGAATAGTCAGACAAGTGCGTCTAGATAGACTTGGTATGCATCTACTTAGATATACATGTACTGGAACACGTTATCTCGGAAAATTTTATCGTGCCATTCTCTTTTCGAATTCATGAAATTCCGCTCGCTTGGATACGCTTGCTAGTGCAGATTTCTAACGTTTATCTTCTCCAGAAAAATCTCCCTATTCACGGGCATCCTTTTTTCTTTACCGTGCTTCAATTGCACAAATGAAAATATTTCGTTGTAAGTCAGAAATTCAACAATTACGCTTCACAGAAAACGGTTATTAATTTTGTAGCAATCTTGAGTGGATATGACGGTTAAATAATTAGCTTAAAAATTCTCTTTATTCCCTTATTTAGGTCAACAAACGACTGCCGTTTATTTAGGATCTCCGTTTATATCCCTCTAAATATATAACAATATCGTAATAAACCAAAGAGTTAATATTGAAAAGAAAAATATATAACGTTTTTACACATGAGTCACTTAATTACTTCTTTTCGGATGTACCTAAAAATCTTGCTCGATTGTAGGTGAGTGAGCGGTTTAATACATTTCTGCGCGTGCTTATGTCACGGTCACGTGTACTTGCTTGCTTTGCTTCTTTATACAGCTCCTCGATAATCATAAATTCAAAGACATTGTATATTTTTTATAACCAATTATAGAGAATACCCATAATGTCCATAAATGGAAGATAAGCCAATCTCAGCAGATTAAGGATGAGATCGACAGTACGATGAAGATGGTTGTGCGCGGGCTCACGGAGGGGTCGGGAGTCGAGGCTCTAGATCTACCATGCGATGGCGCGGCGGGGTAGTCGAATTCCTGCAACATAAAATTAGAAGCAGAAACTATGGCGAGGAGAACTATGGCTATCATCACTGCAAGAATTGAGGACACTATTCCCTTCATCCATATTAATCTGCATCACTTCAAAAGCTTGAATTACCACTACGAGAGTAGCAGGTTTTAGAGGCTGTGACCGACTCTTTCGCGCGTTAAGGACGGGTTTGCACCTGCATTCTTCTGGAATAACAGAAGAGTGAGATCTGATCTAGGCATTGCAATCTAAATTTAGTGACGGTTATAGTGTGAGTGGAACTAGGGATGGGAGGGGAGATAGAACTAGTACCTCTGCACAGTTCCCTTACGACACGACAGATGCACCACCGAAAGCGTTCTGCGAATGAGTCTTCATGTTTGACGCAAGCAGGTGCACTTTTTACTAGATTTTTATTTATAAATGATAGTATAAATTTTAAATTTTTAATCATTATTGTATACTCGTCCATACAATATATGACAGCTAATTAGCATATGTGGAAAATGCAAATAATACAATTTTATAGCACGGCCTGCCTAAACCCGCCGTCACACATATCCGTGACCGAGCAGGTCACGGGTAGGCGTGACTTAAGGTGGCTCCGGCGTTTTTTTTACAAACATAAGAATTTAAAAACAAAAATCTTAATCAAAAGCTGAAACTCCAAGCTGTTTAATGGAGTTTGTTCCAAATAGGGTCACCAACTAAATGGAAAACGAAAAAAAGGTTAAAATTCGTTGAAATTCGTACTTTTAATACAGGCTCTTATGGGAGAAGAACAATTTTTAAGTATTAATTTTCCTATTGTGAGTTGAAAACACATAAATTCTTCAAAAATAAACGTGAAAATAATTGTTTATTATCTATAGTTTACAATGGTATGTTGAAATCTGACAATCACCAACCAAATTTTCAAGAAATCTTTATGCATAAAATAAAAAAACCGTTTTTACTATGTATAACATACACTAGCAGGGCCGTGACATTTGACCAGTATTAATGAATAACATTCTTATTTTTAACGTTGCAGGGTGCTCAAATGGTTAAGAAAACCTTACAACTTGTCATTAACTAAATTTTATTACAATTTCGTCGATTCTCTAAGTAAAAATGCAATGCACCCGGGCTTAGACCACAACGTTTTCTATACGATACTCGTGTCTTAAGTAGCTCATTATTGCACGGCGTAAGATTAGCGCGCGAGCGCAGCGAGCTACTTAAGGCATATGTATCTAATGTACTATATTGAAATAATTTTTAATATTTAGATCAATCTCTGTATGGGATATTGCAGAATATGGCGGATTTGGCAGAGCAACATCAAAACGACATAAGCATGTTGAACATATATGATTGACAATACGAATTCGTGCTGTTTGAATCTACTACTATGAATAAAATTTTATACATATCGATGTTCAAGAAAATAAATTTAAGATCATTTTGTTTCTCTTGATTTACCTTGATAATAAAGCAATGATAATCGTTTATTATCATTTTTCGGAGAATATGGTTGAGGAGATAAAAGCATCTTCAATAACAAAATAACCAACAATTTTCTAATTAATTCCAAATTTAAATAGAACACTTGTTAATTTCATCATTTCAGAATAAGTATTGAATTTTCAGATGGAATGATAGAATTAATCATTTTTATATACTAAAGATTAATACTTTGTTATTTAAATTTTGATTGCGTTTACTGCTCTAGATCTACCAAACTATTACGGTTCCTTTGTTATAATTAAAACACCATAATTTCCTCTGACATATTATGCGGTATATATTTCTATTCACTAATAAATACTCTTCTCAGCTTGAAAACCAAAAAGACTTATTACCAATGCTATTTCACCCATTCACCCCCCAAGTCCAAAGTGTTTTTCTCCCTTCCTCCTAAACCTATCCCCCAAAATAGCCGTCATTCCAATATATTAAGAACCATTCGTGGGGAACGTGGTCTGTAAAATTAACTTACAAGACGTATCGCAGTGATTCTGAAAAGTCATGTCGCGAGATCCCCCATCTCGCACAAGACGCATTTCGTCGTTCTCCTTTCCTTTCCCAAAAGTCCTAATCTCTTATTTTTCAACCGCACCCATGACAAACAGCGGGCGTGCTGCCCCCCAAAATACCAGCGTTCATCTAGCCGCCGACGTCGTCCACCCCCACACCCCCCATCCTCCACCAATCCCACAGCGGCTCGCGTTTATATACACAATCCACGCGCATTACCATACTAGTAGCCCGCGGGTTGCAGTCGGCAGCACACACCCGTCGGCGATTGGCGCCCGGCAATGCGCGCGATCGCCCCGTTCCCCTATCCCCTTGCGCTCAGATTGATTTCTTTCATCCGTCAACATCGATCACTGGCCCACGCGCGCCGCGGCAGCACAAAACACATACACACATATATATGTAACGTATATATATACATGTTTCGACGCGCCGCGGCAGCTCGCTCGAAATAATCGAATGCTCCATGCGCGCACATGCTCCCCGCGTAATCCCATATACATAGCTAGGCCGTGTGCGTTGGCTTGCGGGCGCCATATAGAAATCGACAGTCGGCACGAGTTATCCGCATATATATATATAGATACATATATATACATACGTGAGGTCTATAATCGTACAGGGATATATATATAGGTGCGTGCGCCGGCGGAGTGTCCCCTAATTATCCCCGCGCGTTCAATTAGCCCCGGCGCGGAACTGCATTATATTCGTGCAGAGTGAGTGAGTGAGAGAGAGAGAGAGAGAGAGAGAGAGAGAGCAAGGCGCGGCGTCTCCCCAGGAAACGCCGCGTGCATGTATATGTATACATACATATATACAAGTACAGGCGCGTACGTGTCCGCATACGACCTCTCGCGAATCCGGCAAATTAACCGCAGCCTCGTCGGTGATATCGCCTCGCGTCGCCTCTCTCTCGTTCGCTTCCCTTCGCCTCCTCTCCGTGTGTAACCAATTACTTGTGATATTGATTATATTAGCGGTTGAATCAGTCTTGTTAGAGGGCGAGAGGGATAGAGAGAGAGAGGGGGGGGGGGAGTGCAGGAAGAAGACGGAGGCTGAAGAGACACGTGATGCCAGCGCGCCAGCTCACAGATGGCTTTTGAGGTTCCGCCTCCTCGCGTATAGCATTGGGTGAACGGGTTTAGACAGGTAAGTGGAAGAGAGGAGTATGAGAAGTGGGAGGATGAGTTTCTTGGAAATTTTGTTGCGTGCCCTGAGCTAACGAGGCCTTTGGCAGGTGAACAGCCACGAAAGTGCTTTGTCATCCGGTGTGGCTGAGACGTAGTCCGGGTCGCGCGTTGGTTGAACGTCTAAATGTGAGTCACATTAAGGATTGTCTTCTGCGCGTTGCGCAATGGATGTACGTGATGTAATACTGAGCAATATGATCTTTAGTCAGTTATCTCAATGTTGATGATGTTTGCATATTTTATGAAACAATATTGCATGATATCTAAGCCGATGAATTCATATCAGAAAGTCACGTATTCCGACGTAATAAGTTGTTGCACCAATGTTTCGGTTTCAAAAAAATTCGAATAATGATGGAAATACGGTTTTCATGAATGTTGCCGCGCTTTACAATAGCCGGAGGTCCGCACCTATTAATCGAGTGGTTATTACATTCAGGGGTTAATATATCTCTGTATCGGCCGCAAGCTAATACATAATATTATCGCGCATGTGTCGCCCCTAATCATGTACAGTGGCATGATTCAGAGCTCTGCGCATAAATTATCATACGTAATCGCTTAAAAAATAGCTGCTCCAAGTAACTTCACTGCTTTTTGCCCCCAATCACTTAAGTACTCAAGAGCTCGTAGAATCGCTTTTCCATTATGCAAAGGAGGATGATAATGACGCAGATATATACCTACTCTGAAATGGAACGTGTACCACCCAAAAAAAAGATGAAAAAAATGCATAGAAAAAAATATCTCTGGTAGCATCGTTCCACAAGTAATATTCGTACACGGTGAATAAAATCATATAGAAATACGAGCTACCCTTTACGCATCGAAATTTCCCGTATGCCCGTAAACACGTGCGTCCTATACGCAGGCGTGAAAGCAGCCATCGTCCTGTCATGCGACCAACGTGCGACCGCCCCCCCCCCTCTTCCAGCTATATACATGGCCTTATATTCCACGAAATCCTCCGCTTCGATGTACACGCTCGTATAGGGTGCGAGAGTTTGCCCCGGGATTTAATGAATGCCAATGGCCTGGGCCGCTTACGCAACGCTTCACCTCACGTATTATACGCGGAATCGAGGGGAAGGATTTATCCGCCAAGCCGTAGTACGTGGCCCACACTCCTCCCGAGGACCAGGAATTCTCGATGTCCCGTGGGGGAATAGGAAAGTATATATACTTTGTCGCGATGCTGCGCGCGTGCGTATGAGAGCTGGTGATTTTTCGTCCCCTCCTCATGTCTACGCCACTTAAAGTTATTCTTTTTGAGAAGTTTGGCGGATTGGAAAAAGTCGGGGAGAAAAATACGCGGAACCTTTGTTTTCGACGTGGATGTATAAGACGTGGATATGAATGAGGTAGGGGGAAGGAAGTGGGATTAATTGATAATACTTTCGGCGTGACTAATCGAGGGTGTCAATCGGCCCGGTTTGTGTAGGGTATAACTTTTTAGAAGATATGATCGAGCACATCAGGCTGAGAATAAACAGAAGTGTATTCGCATAAAAATAAATGATTCCATGAAGTGAACGAGGTGATGATGAAGTATGAATGGTTCGTTGTAATGTATGCTAATGTCCAATATTATTAGATTAGAAAAATTATTGCATAAAACTATATGTGAAATGGTCTCTTGAGGGTTAGAAATATATTAGGTTACATGAAATCAAAATATCTTTTTTGACAATATGAAAAAAGTAGTTTAACAATATGCTGATACGAGTAAGCACATATTGGTTGTTTATCTTTTGCAATGTTTTAGTTATATCGGAAAGAATGGTAACTTTATGGTCAATATAATAACGTATGAAAGTTTTCAAAGTGTTCACAATAACTTTCATTAGATTCTTTATCAGTTTTCAATAAAGCCGACGAGACTCATAATGTACTATTACAATATTAAAGTTTTTAACGCGATCCTCAAACAGTGCATAAAATTAGAAGAAAACTAGATCAGAGAAGAAGAGCTTGCTAAACTGACGAGAACGTCCTTTTAAATCGATAAAAACTCAGGCGCAAGGGGCTTCTTAGAAAGATTGAGAAGTTACTGTACTTCAGAAAGTCTAGTGTAAAGAACTTAAGATAAAAGAATATTTCTTGAAAAATTTGTAATTCTATTCGAAAAAGTTACAATTCTTGGAGATTCAAAAGATATTTTTAAAATGCAAAAACTACTTCGTTTACTTATTTTTGTACCTTTTATGATAAAAGTAGTTTTTGTGTTTTTAAAAAAAAGTGTACTACTGGTTGACTAGAATAAAATCATTGGTAAATAACTATAAAAGAAAATTGCTGAATAAGAAATCTAGATTAAAAGAAAAGATCTCGCTAACGTTCATTGAATTGATTTTTTAGACAACAGAGATTTCATAAGAGGCAAAATTTATGCATTGCTTTTGTACAAATACATTACTTTTTAAAAATCATTAAGTGTAAGTAAAAATAGGGAAATAATACACAATGCAAAAAGAACGTAAAGCAGGTGATTCTTGTCCATAGCAAGTTAGCCCTATCGAAGCTTGCATTAGTTTGAACCTAGGGCACAAAAATCGATATACATTTTAGACAACTACACATTTATAAAAAATCGAATTTTGCATCTCGAGTAAATTATTTCGTTATTTGTTATTTGTTAGGAAATCAATATAGTATTCGATAATAAATTTTTGGAGTTAAATGATTATTCTCTCTAAAATTATCGTAAAAGTGGTTTTCAAAAAATATATTTTCTAATATGGTTCAGTGACATCTCCGTTTTAAAAATATTATTATAATGTAACATTCATTTAACAGATATTCATGCTCTATATTAATGACTTTTGATGTCTTTACCTCTCAATAAAGTTACCTAATGTTTATCTGAAAACAATAGAAATATAAAATAAAAATTAATTTTTTATAAATACACGTAAAACTCAAAGCGACATTAGATATACCGATCGATTTAAATTTTAATCGATTTTCTTTTGATTTATAAACAAAAAATTATTTTATTAATTTTCATTATTTTTAAAATTTTTTGTTTATATGTTATACCTAACATTGTTTAACATAACAAACTTTTCTGGAATGATCTTCAAATGACTGAAATTTTTCTTTATTAATTTTTTAAAATATTTTTTAATAGGATTTTTTTAGAGAATACTTGAGTTATTAATTTAAAACAAAAGATATTATCGATATTTTATTTTGAGAAAAGGTATTTTATATTAGAGACATATTTTTAAATTATCATACTTTTAAACAGTATTTACTGAGAGAATACATTTTGACACAATTAATTATCGTCAAAAGAAAACAAACAAAGGAATAAATGCATTAGTTTAAGAAATAGTGACAATGCATTGAAGAAATCATTTTCATAGAAAATTTCATTTCTTAATTAGTTGTTTTTAATATTTTTGTATTAAATATTACTTATGGAAATAACTATTTCAATTATTTTTCAAGAAAATTATCTAATACAACGATATTTTGTCTCCTCAGCAATAAAAGTTACTATTTCAAAAAGTAAAATAATGACTACAGTATTTTACCGTAACCGTGCAACAGACTCATATTTTCATGAAAATGACTATATTTCATAGTAAACATTTTTATTAATTTGTAACTTTTTATTATAGTCATTTTTACTGCCAATAACAATTTTTTCATGAGAAAACGACCCTATCCTACGTTTACTGTAGAAATTGTATTGTTTGCTACAACATTTTGTTTTATTAGAAATATCCCAAAAACTACTAATCAACAGAGGAAAAAAATTTCACACCATGAGTGTGATCTAGCGCTACTGTGGAAAATAGAAAACTTTTTTCAAAAATGTAAAGCTTCCAGAACAGAGTATTGTCCATCTAGGGTAGAAGGCCCGGTTAGCGTGTCTTTCAGCAGACGAAATGTCCGTATTAGTCTGTGTTTTTAACTATCTATAAGTAAAAAATAAGTCATCAAACAGTGTTTTTTGTGGTGTAAATCAATATTTTCGTGCGTTTACTAATAGTTTATCATAATTTTTAAGGTTAGAATATTGAATTTATGTCAAATATCTCTAAAAAGGCACATTAACAGGGACAGGCACACAAACCGGGTAGTAGAGAATTGAGTGAAACCACACATTTATTGAAAAACGTTTACTAAAATAACAACGGTATTCTATACTATAATTTTTTTTATAAGGTGATTGAAAATATAATTGATTTTTTGAAAATAATATTTCTAAAATTGTTATTTGAAATTGTTTGAGATGAGAAACATAATTCGATTTTTCGTCGTATGAAAATTTTCATTGTAAAATCGATGTCTATCCAAATAGAATATCAATACATATTTTGTTAATTTACGGAAAAACGCAGTAAATATCTATTATTATTTCATGTTAGCGTTATATTAAAATAAAAATGAAACAATTAGGTATCCGATACTACCCGAACCTCAAATATGCAATTTCACCTCAAAGTTAAAAAAAACTATTTGTTAAATTCTTTGCAGTTATCACTAAAATTGGCTGGAAACTGAAATGTTAAACTCATTTAAGAGTTATGCTCTTTTTAGGCCGTAGTTGCGTTAGCTATTTGACCTTCGCTGACCTTTGATCCGGAAGTATAAAAGTCGCTTGTGGTAAAGTTTAGTTTATTTTAGGTAAGAGATTTAGATGCAATTCAGGACCATCAGAAGCAGCACATTTGTCTCGTAAAAACAATTTTGTTTGCCATGTCTCACGAATGGATAGGAAAAAGGTCACAAGCCCAGAAATAATGTATGTTGGAAAAATTCTAATTTTATTCCAACTCAAGTTACCCTACCTATCAAAGTTTGAGTTTAAATGGTTACATTCTTCAAATAAATAAAGTATTGCCTTGTAAAAGCAAATTGCACAAAGCTCGTAAAGCTCGCACTAAATGATTCGTGTAATTTGAGTAATATTTGTCTATTAAGATCAAATATACTCACAATCCAAGGAATATACTAATTTATTTATTTAGTATTTAGTTATATTCTCAACTTTGAATGTAAATAAGCAAAAAATAAAGTTAATATTGCTGTTTCAAATCAAATTGCACAAAGCTCGTAAAGCTCGCACTAAATGATTCGTGTAATGTGAGTAATATTTATCTGATAAGATCAAATATACTCACAATCCAAAGCGGATATTAATTTATTTGTATACATTTTGAAATTTAATAATATTTTCAACTTTTGAATGTAAATTTTGAAAATAAATTAATATTGCTGTTTCAAATCAAATTGCACAAAGCTCGTAAAGCTCGCTCTAAATGATTTGTGTAATGTGAGTAATATTTGTCTATTAAGATCGAATATACTCATAATACTAAACAGTATTAATTTATATATATGGCCAGTTCTCAGGTGAATTGAGAGGTCAACATTTTTTTTCTTTTAAAATCACCTAAATCGCTTTGTAACCATCCCATATGTTACCGTACAGTATTTTCAAAAAAATCTCTTATTCAGGTCTGAAAAAAATATAGTTAAATTCTAAGAAAAATTACAAGAAAAAAGTCTATGTAAGATATTTCGAAATTTGGCTTCGTTTTTACGCAAAAAAATCTGTTAATATTGATAAAATTAC
>JAWWEQ010000027.1:432586-472895 GCA_035583055.1 Torymus tubicola
ACATAATGTGATTAGCGATTCATAGTGATTTCAGTGATTTCACATATATGAAATTGATTTCAACCTACCCTGCTCAATTGATTTCCACTGTGAGTAGCCCCTCGGTATGTGTATATACGCGTGAATCGATTGACAGTGGGTCAACAGGGTGGTGCTACGAGATACAAAGAAATATATGGATATTATATATATTTTGAGTTATCTTCATTTTATAGATTATCTGGTTATTATTTCGCAATCTGTACTTAATGACATAGCTTTTTGATATTAAGTTAGCGTGGTGCAAAATGTCGAAGGTACTTTTAGAAATTTACTGTTGTGGAAAATTAACGGCTGGTAACTATTCATGTTATGCCGTCGTTAATAATTAATTCGATTTATATTATAATATTACAATCAAGAAATTATTATTCAAATTATTTATTACAAAGTAACAAGCGATAAATACTTTATACTTTGTTAGGTTATTTTAATCGATTATCAAGCACACAATGTTCATGCTGTTTACTGCGTTACCGAACATATTGAAATATTAAATGAAACAATCGATATACCGAAGGATAATATTAAAATATTTAAACTTCTTAAGTACGGGGAGTGATAAAAGATTCAATTTCGTATAAAACCAGTGTCTGGCTATGTAGAGCACGTATCTACTTGCATACATTAGCCGAGTGCAAACTTCTACAAGACTTCTTTTAAACCCTTCTTGCACTCAAGAAAGATAAATATTTCTTCAATTGATTACTTTTTTTCCGGGCAAGTGTCGATTAAAAGAACGTGTTGAGTTTCAATTACTATTTCTCGAGTGTTAAATGCCATTATTTTCTTCTTCTAAATTAGATTTTAAATAACAAATAACTAACAATATTAAAATATCCTCAAATAATCACCATTTGGTCGAATTCACGATTATAATTCAAATTATGATATATTTCTTAAGTTATCGAAAGCTTCCAAGTTGTAGATATACGGCGTAGAACTAACATTGTCCTCTCGTTAATAGATGATTAACGTCCATAATGCCTGGATGTTCAACGGTAATGAGGCATTGTTAAATCGACAATGTATAATACTCCGATCTCGAGTTTGCAATGTAAGTGTAATGGGAAATGTGATTATCACTATAAATTTTAACCCGCTTAATTATCTTCGAAATATTTGACGACTTGAATAATTTCAATCTCCTTTTTCTAAAAGTACTTTCACACGACTATTTGAATCTACAATTTTACCATTTTCAATCTTCTCCTTTAATTAACTGCTCAATACCAATACAAAGAACTTTTCTCACAACAACAATATCAAGAATCAGCTTCTTACAATTTTCTGCACTTAATGTCAAATTAAGCAAAAAATTGGAAATATGTCAAACGATTAATAATTAATTTCCATCTCCGTCGCAGTCCCTCTCGCACAGTGAAGAATCAATTTGCTCGCACAGCTTTACAGACAGCGCATTATAAAATCGTTCAGCAGTCGAGAAAAGCAGTAGCAGCAACGTTCCGGTAAACACACGAGAGAAAAGTCAATCAACGATCTCCGCAACAACTCGACCTTGTCCCTCTGTACACTGAGTCAATCCCCAACGGCGAGCCTCTGGCTCTCTTCATACACGGCGCAAGCCAAACACACCAACACAGAGAGAGAGAGAGAGAGAGAGAACAGAGCTTGTCGCATTCTCCCGCGTCATCATCGACTGTCGTCGTCGCGCACGACATCTCAAGAGGTCCTTACATCAAGCTCCGGCATCTTTCCTCTCGCTAGTGAACAAAGCTCTCCCCCCCCCCTCCTCCTCTCTCTCGCTCTCTCTCTCTCTTACCCCCTGCCACTTACATACACACTCACTTATTCACACACATACTAACACTCTCCATTAATACATACGTATATGCGGCGTGTCGTCGCGTGCCACACGCGCTCTTGGCTCTCCTCTCTCGGCTCGTTCACCTCAATGGCAGCTCCTCATCCTCCGCCTCATCCTCTTCTTCATCCTCCGTAGCTGCCGGCGTTGCTGCTACGCGAACAATGCCAGCGTCCAGTGGCGTACACCTCCGCCTTGCCGTAGCGGCCAGTAGTAGTAGAAGCGGTAACAGCAACGGTAGTACGGAACGACCGGAGGCAGCAGCCGCGGCACCGCCATGCTGCATCGCCGCTGGGTGCTCGCCTGCAATTCAGTGACAGAGAGTCAGAAGGAGGATGAGAGAGAGTGAGAGAAGCGGCTCAAACCGGATGCTCATTACCGGCGACGTTTAAGCGCGTCAATCTGGCCCGCGCGCCACTGGGATTCCGCGCAAGCGTCGTTGTAATTTCGATGGTTGACGGGATTTTAGGGAGAGGGGAGGGCTATGACTATTAGGACGGAGAGAAGAGAGAGGATTTTCGCGTGTCTTGAGCTCGTTAGGATGTATTCGCCGTCGTCGTCGTCGCCGAAAGGGAGATTCTTAAGGGCGCGTTTTTATCAGCGTTTATGTAGCGGTGCTAGACTTCGCGGCTCTGGGATTTCTCTAGCGAGGATTTTCGCTGAGCTATGCGGGGAGTGTGAGAATTGTAAATGTGTATAGTTGGAAATTTGACGTGGCAAGCTGTTGTGTTGAGCTTTTGAGTCGGCGTAAATCTTTGGTTATATCGCGTAAAATATTACAAGCTGTCGTGGATCTGTGCATTTTTTATATCTCTTAACTTATTCATTTCGTACTTTGAAGTTTTTGGGGAATTATAGTTTGCTATAGTGAGATAAATGTTTTATGATTTTGTGTTAGGTATACCGGCTACAAACAAAACAACGGTTTTGAACTTTATTACTATTTCAAGGAAAACCAATCCAATAAATAGTGCATGGCTGCGATCATTCGTTTATCTTAACTCCTAAACTATACGTTTTTCTTTTTTTTTTTTTGAAAATTTTCTCAGTTTTTCAATGAAAATACGTTTAAAGCTGTACGTACAAGATTTCACTACATATATATGCAAATGAAGCATATTTTAGAAAATTTAAAGTCCGATCAGCACTTTCTCTGCTAAAAAATTTATGGAAATACCATTTTATTGTAAAAAAGTATATGAGTTCTAAAATAAGATATGATCATCTTTGGGTCTAAAAATATTCAGTTCAATTTTTTATTTTTTTAAAAACGCCTTACATATAAATCTGGAAAATTCTAGACGTTCTACAAGAAATTACAAGAAAAAGGGGGTATTTAAGATCATATTTCAAAATTTTGCTTCGTTTTTAAACTAAAAATTAATCAATATATTGAATTTAAATATGAATTTCGTTCTAATTTTTTCAATATTATCGGAGTTTTAGATTAGAATTTTTATCAAAATTCAGTTTTTGACCTCTGATATATCCAAAAGTATGAGTAAAAAAAAATCTAAAAAAATTCAGGGGTACCTCGAATAAGTATCGGAACATTTTCCGATTGTGAGATTTTCAAGAAAGTCAATTTTTTCACTTCTCGATTTACCAGAGACTCGGCCATATATATATCTACGAAAATGTCATCACTACTACTACTACTTCTTGGCGATTTTCGCGCGCAATGCTCCATAAGCATTTTGACCCTTGTTAAAATGCACGCGCGTGACTCCCTAGCGGGCATTTTGCACGTCTACCGTCACTCACGCGCGCGGGTGTACGCTCCCATTCACTGATTCAATAAATTACTAACGTCGCGCAGTAGTAGCACAGCGGCAATGATAGAGGCATCCTAGAGCCCTACGAAAGCTCGAGCGCGTCAACGTACATACACAGAGAGAGAGAGAGAGAGAGAGTATAGCACGACGCTGTTGAAAGCACTTGCAAGCAGGGGAGTACTTGTGATTGTCTCAAATTACACCTTATACTGCCGCTCTGAGACTGCGCCGGAATGCAGCAGTAGCAAAGAGAGAGAGAGAGAGAACACCAGAGCGTCGTTCATCAGGCTCAGCAAGAGCAATATAGACTACTAACTTTCGTAGTTGCAAAACAAGCGCGAACCGAGATGCTGTGTGGTTCGTGTGAATGAAAGATAATTAATTGTTATCAAGTATATTAATAATATTAAACAAATGGTAGCTTGCAATAACCTTTAATTTATTACACGAAATTCACGAACATATTCAATATAATTAATATGAGTTTTAATTACTTTCACTGAGTCCGAAAATAAAACAGGTAATTAACGGTTAATAAAAATTAGCTTGCACCGCGCTACAGCTACTTACAAACGTGCTTCAACAGAGACGTCGAAGCAATCGTAAATTAAAAATTGTCACTCTTGCCAAACGCGCGCGCACAAACAAAAGTGACGCGCGAGGGGAGAAAGAGAGGAAAAAATCCGTCGGGTCTTTCCCTCTACGGCTGCCGCATCGTCAAAAGAGCGTCAAGAAATTAATTAAATCAAAGGAAAAAAAACTAACGCTGACGGTCGCGAAACGCCACGCGGAAAAATCAATCTAATTAAGCGCCTTTGATTAAAGCGATTTGCTACGTACGTGCGCCACTCTCGTCCTCCTCGCAGACGTCGGCAAGGTGAAAAAAAAAATATAATAACAATAATAATAACAATAATAAGAGAGGCCGACAATTAACGAAATCACGCTGAACAACAAACGCGCGGACGCGCGGTGCTTACACGCCGTCGGCGAAAATCCGCCGGCAATTAAGCGAGGAGAGATAAAGTGCGACTGCACACGCGCACAACTCGGCAGGGAGCCAGTATATACGCCATTGTGAAATCTCGGGTGAAGTTCCCAAAGCGGCGAAAAGAAGAAGGGGAAAGTTCGGCGAGATGTGTCGGGACCAGAGAGAGAGAGAGAGAGAGCGACGCTCGCTCAACGTGGGTCGTTAACTTTTTCACCAGAGTTTGTTTGGCTTGATATATATAGAGAGTGAGAGAAAGAGGAGCGACATTTTTTCGCTACTCTCGCGTGCGTGGAGATCCCGAAAGCGAGAGAGAAATTTGTCGACGCGTGAGAGACGCGAGAGAGAGAAAGTGAGGCAAAGTTTTGAATATAAGCGTAGCGATAAACCGACGAGTTCGGCGCCACGTGACGTTCAATGATTTTCGCTTGGATTGATAGAGGGGTGTCGAATTATTTGGGTCTCTGAGCATCTTTCGATCTGAGGATTTACATTTAAAACTAAGAGGAATAGATGAAATCCTGCTGGAAATTGGATTTCATTATTGTGTCGGTAAGGGTAATAGGATGTGAAATTGCGACAAGTGACTTCAAGATGCGTATCATATAGGAAAGTCAAATTATTATTAAAAGACAAGTCAATAAAGTCGAAAAAATTAAAAATCATAACTCAAAAATTTATTATCACTTCTGAACACTACTCATATTTATTGTAAATTTTAGGGATTTTAATTTTTTGAATTAATAGCCGATGACTAAAAAAATGGAAAAATCGGATTAATTTAATCGATTAGTATAAAGTCAAGTTTATCCTTGAATTTCTTTCTCTACCCTTTTATGGATATACATATATTTGAATTGAAATGTCTTTTGATACTCCAGGGCATGTATTAATGTATCCCAATTAATACATAGGAACCACTATAGATATTGATTGATGCGATGAAATTAATTTACTGAGAATCCACATTATAAAGGAGACATGTAGGAATTATTAAATAACAGATTAGTGTTAGTTTAAACGAACAAAAATATGATGTTTTATCTTTTAATACGTATTACATTTAATCGAAAGGTATCATTCAGGCAGGAAACAATCATTAAAAGGCCAAAACACAAAATATTTACACCAATAATTCAGGTACTACCTACCAATTTCTCGTAAATTAACATGAATGATTATTATTAGCTACGAACGAGTCTATAATTCGAAGATATCTAGAAAAAATATACTCGTTCATTCATAAAGAACTTGTCAAGTTAAAAGTCTTTTATTAAAATTAATTCTGCATTACGTGAGCTTGCGCTTTACGAAGGATAATGTACTACATCAATATTTTGCGGATGTGCGAAATGCGTGCATAAATTTTGTGCTATTTTAATTCTTACATTATTAAGCGTCCATAAATATGAGAGAAAGACAATAAATTATTTGGCAATATCAGAGACTCAAATGCTCTTGAGAAAAAAGTGACTGTCATATACTAATAGAAATTCGCTCTGTCAGAAATTAAAAAAATAAGGTAGAAAATGTTCATGAAATATATAATAATAAAAAAGAGAAAAAACTATAAAATTATATTAGTCTTTTCTTATGAGTATGCATGAGAAAAGCAAATAAAATTAATCATTTGAAATTCAAATACATGAAACGTTAATATTAAATCCTGAAAAATAAAGATATTTCGCATTGTCGATAAAACTTATTGAGAAAAACGACACTTTTAAATATTTTATCGAATAATTAATGTTATTATTGAAATCCGCGATATATGGTATTCCATTTCATACTTCCGCATATTAAAATTAACCAAACCTTTGTACCATAATTTTCAGTTATAAATATTATAATTATTATACTACAATTATTAAAAACAGTAATCAATAAAATAAATTTTTTTTTCGTAATCATCGAACAAATCGTTATTAATCAATTCCGTTTAACCAGATATCTTTTACTCGTCAACATTATTCCTATCGAAATGTCAGGGTAGACACTTCAAAGGGCGCATATCTCTGCGCCCGTGTCTGGTTAAATTAACACCAACAAACAATTACGAGCACCCGCAGCGCATGAGTTTCATTAACATTTCAATAATATTTTAGCTGAAAATGTCAACGCTCCGAGACCGAAGTAGGACATACAATGTGTTAGAATTCATCCATTATTCCGTTCGCGCGCCGGGCAAAAAGAGAGGACGGAAGGTGGAGAAATGCAAATATACGTAGAGAAACAACGGTGAGAGGGAGAGAGAGAGAAGAGGTGAGCTGAGAGCGTACAAGAGCCAAAAAAGACTGTGACCAAGAGAAGGAGATGGAGGCATCGTGGTGAGGTAAACATGTATATATATATATACATATACGTACGTATCCGCGCGTATAGAGGCAAAAAAAAGGCCGAGATTAGGAATGTATTAAGATTTACTTTTATAAGGCTGTGGAAATTCTGAGAACTTGAAAAAGACTGGCGGTGAATACAGAGAGCCTTTATTGAAATGATCCGTTATAAATATGTATAATCGTTCTCTATATAGCATATCGAATTAAATTTGAAAATGGAAAACAGAGATAGACTTGTTTGAAATTTCAGCTATACGGGGAAAATTTTGCAAGAAAAATAACTCATATTTTCATAAAAATGACTACATTTTCTTTCTCCGTTTATTATCAAAAACTGTAATTTCTAAATAATATTTGTAGACTAATCGAGTGTTTATAGGTATAAAATTATGTTTATAGTTAGCTATTTGAAATTCTCTATCTGAAATTATTCATAGAATTTCATTTTCAAAGTTTATATGGCCGGATGTTTACGAAAACATATTAACTTGGATGACGTATATTGACGTAGAAAATTAATACTAGTATTAAAAAACCGTTAAAATACAGAAATAAAAGAAAATGATCCGTCGTTATGTATATAGATACTTGCAAAACAATGAGATATTTAATAGAATAAGTAGAAGGATTAAGATTTTGTCTGGCATTCTACAGAAACAATAAATAACTACGTATTTATATTGTTTGTTTATAAGAGGTTTATATAGATTACTCACTAGTAGGTTATATAAACCGGATTTTAAATATAACATCGTTTTTCCCGTATTATTTATTTTATATACCAAGTCAAATATACTACAACACATCGATAAATTGTGTACTTCAAATATCTGTATTAATTTTATAGTGTACATACAAGCACCTACATTCACAATATTTGTATAAAAAAAGAATATCGTTTGAATATAAAAGCAGATAAATCAACAAAGAATATTCTTGATCTACTTAGACTTAAAACTAGTCCTATTTCAATCATCCACTTTAAACCGCATACCTCTTGCGATAAATTCTCCGTCTTCCGTATTCAAAGCCCCACGGCACACCATTTTGACGCCTTTTTAAAAAAAAAAAACAACAACAAAGGAAAAGCACGCGAAAAGAATGAAACGTAAGCCGGCCTTCAGTACAAAAAGAAAAAGACGGTAACAGAGTGAAAAAAGAGTTCAAAGAGCTGTTAAAAACGGCTACTTTACGAGCGCGCGCGTACCTCGCCATCCAAATTAACCTAATGCGACGTCGGGAGCGCGTGCTCCAGCAAAACGTCGAGACATACAGACGCACACACACAGGGGTAGACTCTGGTCTTTCTCTTGGTCTCGGGATCCATAAGAACAATGAGAACGCGAGAAGACAGAGATAACGCGGTACGAGGCGTGCGCGCATATAACCCCGCAAAGGTGGTGGGATGTGTAGGTACGAAGGGGCGATGAGAGAAGGGTGCGCACAATAGCTAGGCAGAGAGAAAGAGAGAGAGAGAGAGAGAGAGAGAGAGCACTTACCGTTTAGCACGTGGACGACGACGGTGGCGCGGGCGGCCTTGCTGGATACGCAGCTGTAATTGCCGCTGTCGCCGAGGGAGGCGCGCGTTATCAGGAGCTTGCTCGTCGTGCCGCCCTTCGACTTCTCCGTTTCCAGCGACACGCCGCCCCTGTGCACAAGAGAAAGAGAGAGAGAGTGAGGCGGTGAGAACAAACGCACAATGAGAGAAGAGAGCTTCGTTCGCCCTCTTAATTGCCGAGAGAGATAGAGAGAGAGAGAGAACGAGGAGGCTTTGATTTATCGGTGAAAGAGAAAGAGCATATATATATATACATATATATACACACACGTACGCGTATACCCCCTCGAATAATTCTTTGATTAATTGCGCGGCTTTTCGCGCGAATTCTCTCGCTCGCTCCTCTTCTTTCGGTTATTGTTGCAAGAGGGCGTGGGTATTAAGGGGCCGACTGTTGGTCAGAGATTTCGGGGGAGTAGGGGAGGGAGGAAACGACGTCGTTGTAGAATCTTCTCTGCGAGGAGAAGGAGAGAGAGAGAGAGAAAGATAGCTTTTATGGCTTCGCTAGAGTAAGTTATTTTCTTTGTTTCGGCCGCGGAGAGATAGCCTCTTCGGTGATTGTTTGACGGATTTATGGGGAATTAAGTGCGTATAGGGGGCTGTTGTTGCGAGCGCAGAGAGGATGAAATGCCGAAACTTAACGTGTATTTGCCAACTTAATTTTACTTTAAAGATGACGGCTTGATTACGTATAGTCAACTATTTACAAATGATTCATAGGGTTTCTGACCGAACGTAGTGCTATACTACTTGAATATTAGAATTATTCTTCATTGATCCTAATGTCGTTTGACTTGATAATCATTTTAATCATCAATGACTTATAAAGACTATAAGACTTGGATATTAAATGTTGATTATCGAGTCATTTGAATATTGTATAAAGATAAAACATATGTAAATGGTTAGTAATTATAATTTTTTTGTTCTCTTTCTGTAATTAGAGTAAGGTAATTTAGATCTGTACTTACAAAGGTACTTCACAAATAATTACATTGTTAAACAAAGAAAAGCCAACATTAAAAACTCACTATAATGTTACATATTATTGTTATTATTGCTTGATGCTTCTGACCATTACCGTCTAGCAGTTAAAGATTCATTTAACGCATGAAAAATGATATTTTACATTTTATTTCAATAATAACGCGCGCACATCTATTCAAGAAAATTTAACGGCGTCGTAACAGTTCGAATATGTTATTTGCTATGAAAGACGCGAACGAGATTAAGGTGGCAGTATTGAAAAATTGAATAGTAAATGAATTTTTTATGCGCTATTCAATTTAAAACTTTAATCTTGAAACGCCTCTTAACATTAATAAAAGCAGTTAAACTCCAATTATCTCATCATTTTGCTCTAAAAAAATGTAGGTATAAACATACTCTGATTACCTCGATTACACTAATTATTATTTATATAAAAAGCTGCAATAAATAATCAGTACGCGCTCTACTCCTCCCGACCAAGTTTTTCATTAACGGCACCGCTTACAAATGGAACAAGCACCGAAGAGCTGCAGCTAAAAGCTTCTCGGGCGCAACAAAAAAAGGAAAACCGTAAAAAATCCCTCCTCTCGCCTAGATTTTCCACGGAGCCTCCTTCCACCTCTTTCTTCTCCTCCTCCTCCTGCTTCGCTCGCGCGCACCAAATGGCCAAATCGCGTGTTCCACCGCAGAGTAAATGAGCCTTGCCGAAGCAAATTCCGATAATTGGAGACTTGGTAATCTCGCGACACTTGCGGAAAAGCGCGGCTTTTCGGAAGAGCTAATTAAAGCCTTTAATTAAATCCGAACATCAGTCGCGCGGGAGGGCCGCATGGAGAGCAAGAACAAAAGGCGAGGCGCAAGCGTTGTTCGATCGAGGGCAAAGTGGACGAAACTGAAAAATAATTGAACCTGAAAAATTGAATTCACTCGATCGCTCACGCTCTCTCTCGCGCGAAAACAACTCGCGTACGCGTAAACAATTCAATACAGCCCGCGGCGGACTTCTCTTCTCTCTCTCTCTCTCTCTCTCTCACTTCCGAGCTTAATCGAACTTTATCGACGACACGCTGTCGCAAAAGACTCCTTTCCTCGACGACACGTATCGATTTTGCGTTTATCGCGACTACGCGTGAGTAACAGAGAGAAAGAGAGAGAGAAATTTTAAATTTCACAAAAAGCAAGAGAGAGAGAGAAGAGGAAAGCGCAAATTGCGGCTACTTCGTCGAAATTTCCATTGTTTACGACGCGAGCCGTAAGAATTACCGTATTAGCTTTATTACTGAGGACGAATTTATCGCCACCTCGGATGGCCGTAAAGCATTCGCTTGCGCGCTCGTGAGAGGACAGTTCGCGAGCTCCGTGAAAAGTTGCTCGCTTAATCGGACTTTATCGGCGCGGGGACGCGCGCGTTGCGAAAGATTTTCCGGCCACCATCGATTTTACGTTTGTCATCGGACAATTTCGAGGGACGGAATCGTGCGCGGCAAATTCGTAAAAATTGCAATTAAGCGCCGACCGTTGCTTTGCCAGGAGAAAAAAAATCTTGCGAGCTGTACTATACCCAAGTCCGGGGATACGGAGAACGATTTATTATTCAGTTACTCTTAAACCCTCTAACTCCTCGGAGTATATATAGTGTTTAGCTCTCGCATCAATTAACTTTTTTTGTTCAAGAAAGCACCACCATGTACCAAGACGGTTTACGTTATCCAGCTTAGATCACTGTAATTTAAACAAAGATAATTCAATTTCTAACGCGAAAGTATATTAAAATTACATTTACTTTTCGTAAATTAAATTATTATACAAAATTCTTATTTTCTTATCAAACTTGGGCAGGAAATATTTTTATAAAATTTTTCCATGTTAAAAATACGTTTTAAAAATCTAGTTATCGAATATTCACTTGACAACTTATTGATAAAGTGCCCCACAAAAAAAAAAAGAAAAATCTTTCGGGCTATATATTTACTTGGAAAAAGTGAGTAAAAACTTCGAGGTTCTACCAGAACGAAATTCCTTGCCGTAATAGCGAGTCTGTTATCCCCTTAAGTATCGGACCACCCGTAAAAACCCTGGAGCAAGTTGGATGAAAAGTTACTTGTTTAATCGAAGTTTATTGGCGACCGCCGCTGTTTCGAAAAATTTCCTCTACATTTTTCCGACGTATCGATTGTACGTTTCTCATGCACTCGATGCTCCGTGTGCGTGCCTGCAGTTCCGCTGTATTGCAATGGAAAATTAATTTGTTTTCCCAACAAATATGAAAGTGGTAGCAATTTGAATATCCACTTAGTCAAACAACTTTTACCAAAATGCTTGCATGTAATATTTTATTCTCGATTTATTTTCCTGCAATTTTTTCTTTGTAGTATTTTTAAATACATAAACTTTCGATATATTTTTCATCGTTTTAGCGGAATTACCCAATTCTGCGAAAATATGGTAGCGTTGGACTAAAAGCATATAACTGATTCCCGCAGTTTGGATAGGAAAAAAAAGCAAAATTATATAATGCGTACATCAAATAAAAAAAAGTTGCGTTTATTTAACGAATCAGTATTATGTAAACATCGAGTGGAATGTTAATATTTATATCAAGTAATCTATATTTGGATAGATTTTTAAATTTTATAATGTTTAAAATAAGAAACCTATTAGCGAAGTAGTAAAAACTCCAGCTATCCTTTTATAGTATCACATTTTGCCCTCCACTTATATTCTTTGTCAATTAATTGAGTAAGCATCATGAACTCTTTATAAGTGAAACGACCTCTTAACGGCATCTCTCCACCCCTCTTACGCTACACTATCCTCGAGCGCTTTAATAAAACAATAATGGAAGCTTAATTTATTTTCGAAATTTACGCGCTCTTGCGTCCTGTTTCAGAGCTCACTGCTCACGCGCTGAGGGAGCATAAAAAATTTCTTTTTATTAAAATATATGCTAGTCTCGTGCACGCACACGCGCACTATACGCGATAGGCTTTTCTGTTTGAAGCTTCGTTTTTAAGAGCAACGCGGGGCCTTAATATGCATTGAATTTACGGTCGTTAACTTTTTAATGTTACCCGGTGAATTTGCAATAAAAAGCCGTATTTCAGATGCTATACATAGTCAACCAGTCGTAAAGTGATTTTAATTTTTCAGAGGAGCGAAACTTCGGCGAAGAATCAAAGTCGGACGAGTGACTGAACGAAGACCCGCGTCGGATCAATGTTGCGTTGTTGGGAGGAGAGAGAGAGCGCGAGAATATTTCATGAAAAACTGTCTACGGTGATATAGTAGTTGATAGCTAAATTGAAAAAACAGTGGATATTTGCTAAATGCTAGTAATTACATAAGGTTTATTGTTTACATTTAATTAGATGGTGGTGAAAATAAACATAGAGGAAGTTGCAAAAGCCTAGAGGTAAGAGTATTGTCAGCGAAATACTTCGTTTTTATATTTGATTTTTATTTCGATGAAAAATAATATCGGAATTACTATAGAATGAAGTCTGCAAATATGTAAAATGAATTTAATTTTTTATCTTGCTTGGTATGAAAAGAATTATATCATGAAACTACTTTAAATATAAAAAAATATCTCACGAACATAGGGATGATAATAAAAGAATTTTTCATATTTAAAATTTAATCTCATAATCAATTTCAACCTATTTTAATAATATATGATATAAATACCTTATATTTTTAACTTCGTACTGTCTAAAAATTGCTATATGCATGTTACGTTAACTTGTTACTCGGCTTTGAAATTCTAAACTACCAAAAAACTATTCTGAAACTCCAACTCTGATAGAAATCGATTCCATTATTTACCTAATAAATAGCTAGTTTCTCCAATAATTTCTAAAATTTAGACATTTTTCTTGGCCATTTCTATTCATAAATGAAATGATTTGTCCGGTCATATTCTCCATTTTATAGACGGAATAATAGACTCAGTTTTTTTACAAATTTACATTAGCTTATGTTTATGAGTATTTAAAAGATATTAAAGTTGGCCAGTTTTTTACTGACGAGGAGTGACAGAGACAGAATCAAACGGAAAAATCATTGTTTTCGTTTGTATCGCCTGAAGCAATACTATAAACGAATTAAACATCAGTAATATTTCTATTTACATTTCAATTGGCTATCTTCTTTTAATGTTTATTTTAAAATATATGATCTAATGACAGAAAAAATTTAGTAGAAGCATTTTCAGGTTATGTTATTTCCATTAAATAGAGAATATGACCAAAAAATCGTTTCATCAATACCTAGGAATTAGCTATTTTTACTAGCTATTTATTATTTTCCTGCCCATTTCCAATAGAGAAATGTCTAACAAGGAAAGTCTAAGGAGACTTATCTCATTTACAACACTCATACAACACTTTTACAATCTCTTTGAAACAGTAAATTAACATGCATATAAATCATGTCTCTAAATTCTTCCCTTCCACTATTGTTATTTTCACTGTACCTACGCTCTTTCTCTTTCCTACATGAATTATTTAAAAAAATATTAGTAATATGTATTTATAAATAAAATACATTCAAGAACTATGATAAAGAACATTCTTAACTTCAAGTTTAACAAAGTTCATTGATGAATGCGGAAAATATGATGAAAATCATCTTCTATTAAATTTGACAAAAGAGGTGACATTTTACAGCGAATATTAAATGATTATTTTACGTAACTACGTAGAAAGAGTAGCAGATTTTAGAAATTAAGTTAAGTCCCAAAGAAGCTTAACATTTTATCCCGTACCACCTCATTTTAACTTTGTTCAGTACAGCACTTTCACATCATTTCAAATATATGGAATATTCGAGTGCCGAAGAACCTTAATATTATCTTGATAAATATTAAAAATAAATTAATTGATATTTACTATAAATTTCTGAAAATAATTGTTAATGTTTTGATTTAGAATTTTGGTTGCCTAACATATCTACAAAACTTCAGAATTTAATAAAATAATAATAAAATTTAAAAAAAAGAGGAATGTAAATTTTCTTCGTCTACTAAAATATCCATATTGGAAATGTTTACTTATTCCTCATTAAATTAATAATACAAAAAGTTCTTGATTAGAAATTGACTATATCAATTCTTTTATAACAAGGTTTATGGTGACAAATTCTATCCTGAGTTGAAAAGTGCATTCCAAATTCCAAAATAGAACGAAAAGTTTTTCAAATAACTTCTACACGAAAACGATAGTGCTTTTCATAAAGTTTCTATTTTACCACGAAAATTCGAAATCAGATCAAAGTTGTTATCGTTTCCCGGAAGCACACAAATCATTACTTTTATTAAGCCTTTTCAGACACGAAAGTCCCTCTACCTAAAACTCCCAGAGCTTCATATACCCATTTGTAATACCCATTCCAAACTGCATAGCGACGCTTTCTAAAATTGGCAACTTTGTCACTCTCTTTCCTCGTAGTTCCCCGTCCCTCGGCGAGCATTCGAACCTCCTTCGGCGAACTCGAAATTGTCACCTGGAAGCCGAAAACTATTGCCATAACGATTCGCGTTCAGGCGCTCATAATGCCACGCGCGCGCGCGAAAGTCACCGTTTCCTCCCCCACCGTTCCTCCTCCTTCACTGCATTTGCATGCGCGCTCAATAGGGCGAGAAATCCTTACCGCGTACTACTATATAGATAATGTAGGTGTATAAGTATATATTAGATATAGATATATAAAGGTACCTAGGACCGTCGAAGTCGATGATCGCACCGCCGTGGTACCAAGTCACGTTGCTCGGCGGCACACCCTGCGAGTTCACCGTGCAGGTCAGGCTGATCGTGCTGCCCTTCCTCACGTACACCTCCTCGGCACCCGCAATCTCCGCCTGGACGTCTGCAAAGAGCGGGAGAGAGAAGGGAAGAGGGATATATATAGAAAGAGCAACATACACCTGCACAACACACATACATACAATACGTACGTACGAGTGCGAGCTCGTTTATTAAGTTAATGGGGAGGAGGGAGTGAGTTTGAGAAAAAGAAAAATATCCCGGGGGGAGTCGGCAGCGCGAGCGAGCGAGCAGGTCGGATTTTTAAGTGGAACGCTCCTGCTAGCCCCGGGAATGCGCGAGAATTTTCTTCAAAAGACATACATACACGGCCGGGCGCACAGCTCAACTGAACTGAACTGATTCGGCCAAGTTCCAGTTGCGCAGCTGCATAGCAATTACGCGCACACAGCCTCGAGATATAGATTCGTTTTGTTTTTCCACGGATTTCTGATTTTTCGGGTGAAAGCCAAAGATTCGTATTCTATCATAATGTCAGGATTCAGCTTTATACAAATAAAAATTTCTGATATATTTTCTTTTGCGCTAATCAACTTTTATTCTATTTACGATATTTTGCTGCGTATATGTATTGAGGAATTTTAATGGACCGGAGAACTAGTATTCGATATTATACATTACAACGAGCTTTAGAAAAAAAAGAGACAAAGACTGAATATTCGTACTATCACACTGATTGAAAAAGTTACAAAAAGGCAAGTACGAGGTACAAAAGTTACAGAAATTCAATCAACTGAGCGCAATATTGAACATTGTGTAAATGAATGTAAATATAGATGTATTCTCTGTATTCATTTTAGGAATAAAATTATAACATAGTGTTTTAGTTAAGAGATTATATACCGCAAATAACATTGTACTTTAATTAAAATGTTAATGGCATTGAGTGTACTTCTAATAGGCAATTAAAATTTCACAAAAACAATCTACATATAAAGCAGAAATGAAAAATTTATTGGTAACAATAGCGAGTGGAAGTAAAAAGGATCTACTTGAATTAAGGGATTATATGTATATATTTCTGTACAAGAGAATGAATTTCATTCTAAATTCGTACTTTTTAGCTCCTATTATTTGATATAGTTAACCTTATTTCGCTGAATCATCAGTGCACTTATGTTGAAAAATATGAAAGAGATGAAAACCTTTCTTTCAAAGCATTACACATCCTCTTAATTAAGGATGCAAGCCCCCTTCACTTTCCAAAAATAACACATTTATTATAGAGCTAAATTCATAAAAAAGATTTCATTTGATATGTAAGCTATTAAAATATCTGTGTAGTAAAAATAATGTCATTTAAAATTAAGTAAATCAATCTCGTATAAACTCGAACAAAATTATCAAGTAATAAATTGAGATTTGGTAATTTCAAAAAATTATTTATAGTTTTAAAGAATAACGAAAGATATAATAAAAGTTAATACTTTACCTAATAAGATTATTGCGATGATTCGTAAAATAAAAAAAGTAAAAACTTTATTTGATTTTAAATTAAACACTACAGTTACTGTGCATCGACCATGCTAACTTTTTATTACATTTCATGTTCTCATCGCATTGCTGTCATCATGAATATCAAATATATGTATTACATGATTTTCAAACATGACTCTTTTTACTACACTGATTTGTTCACAAAAATCAATCCACAATTATATAACAGTTAACTACATATAAATAATAAAGCACTTGTACTTCATATACTATATTAGTAACAGTAATTCTATTAAATTAAAGTCAACGAAAATATATTACATTGTAAAGGTACTTTGTAAATATCTCTTAAACAACCTATTAAAAATTAATATTTTTTATTTATTTTCATTGACCCTGATTCGTAAAGAAAGAAAGAAATCACAATTTCTCATCTAAAGCCATTATTTACCACATAGCAGTCTTCAAAACGGTATAACTTTTTTTAATGTTTAAGCACCGCTTAAAAGACTCATAAAATGTCAGCACCTAAAAACGCATAAAGCTTTGGTACTAAAAGTAAAGTAGCTTAAAATCGAGGAGCCAATAAAATTAGGCTCTGACCAGTCAAAAGATTAAATGAAAAAGGCTAAAACCGAACCATCTAACTGCAGGCAACATAGATCAATACACAGGCTGAGAAATAAAATTGCCCGGAGGTAGTTATTAAATATCGCGAGTAGTAATAATTAAATTAATAAAGCTCTACATTCATTTTATATTATATTCCTACTCGGTGATGAAATCATCGTGAAATACTGTAACATCCCTGGAGCTTTAATAAAATATTTTAATTATAAGAGTGATTACATTAAGTTATTGGTGAAAATTCTTTACAAAAATGTCTTTATGAAAAAGCCTTTAATCAACGCAGTAAAATGATTTTCTTTATTTTCACATTATTGTGTTACTGTCTTGGCAAATTTCTGATAAAATATAAAAATTCTCTTTTTTAGCAAAAATTAAAGACTTATTAATATTGCTTTATAACACTTTAACAAATTAAAATAAAAGAATTTTTTTATAGAAGCATGCAAAAATAGTACATTGATGTGTCAGTACAAAGAGTAATGGAAAACTAGATATTGCATGAAACACTCGATTGTTGAAATTTTTCATGATATTACTTTAATACAGAAGAACGAACATCAAACATTTACTAGAGTTTTTGAAAATGAGATTAGAGTTAGAGATTAGAGTTAGAGATTAGAGTTAAAGATTAGAGTTAGAAATTAGAGTTAGAGTTTTCGAAATTGAGTTATTGCAATACTGAACTAATAAAGCGGGATTTTGAGATTTAAAAGACAATTATTTTATCTGCTTTACAGTTACAGTTGGTTATCATTTAAAATGCAAAACCAATAATGGCAGATTTTATCGTCAACTTTTTCGCACTGGTTAATTGTGACGAGTAACCGCAAAAATTCAGCAGATTTTCAACAAATTCGCTCGAGCAGCATTAGTTTTCTGCCCTCTCAGCGCATTTGAAATACACTATTTTCTCTCGCCAAACACGCTGAATTCACCGTTAGATACCATAACTTGTACAGTACCCCGAGAAGAAAAAAGAAGCTGACTCGTAGGTCAAACAAACGTCGGGCCAGAAAATTCCCCCCTTCATTTCCATGCTAACCGCGCAAACACTCAGAAAAATACGCGAATAATAATATTTCTGCGCTACATAACTCGCGGGTCGACAGCCGAAGCCCCGGGAAAATTACATATCGGCTTGCTGCCGAAGCTTCTGCAGATTCTCTCTCTCCCTATCTCTCTAGCGCGTATACGCTGCATATATATACAGAGAGAGAGAGAGAGAGAGAGAGAGAGAAACACATGCACATGCAAGCAAGTATAAGTATAGAGAGCAAAAGGAATAAAACCCACCTAGAATGCGCAGATAGAGCGTCCTGTGTATTTTCGGCTCGGTGTTGACTTGGCACTCGTATATGCCCTCGTCCCTCGGCTGCACGTAATCTATTCGCAGATTCCAATCGTCCGAGGTCTCCGTGTTGCCGATAACAGTGAACCTCGCGTCGCTCGTGTACGTGTGCGTCATGGACGTCAAGATATGCAAATCCCGCTTTCTTATCCAGGACACCTGAAAGTGAAAGAGAGAGAGAGAGATCGTGTTAGATCTATTGAAAATTCATCCTGACCCCGTCCATTAATTCGACTGAGGCCGTCGCTATACTACTGCGCAGGTCTTTTTGTCGCGTGCCGAGCCACGTCCGTTCTAATTCAATGTGTCGGAGGGCACATCCCCCCCCCCCTCCACCCGCAATAATTCCCTTATCGGCTAACGAGGATCTTGATCTAAAACGCGCGTGCACCCGCCTGAATATATTCCTCTCGGTTCGAGGGAGCTTCTTCTTCACTTCGTTTTTTCGCCTTCCTCTTCATTAGAGCGGCTATCGATGCGGTGGGACTGTATAAGCACCGCGGCGCGGAAATTCAATTTCCTCACAGGGCGCGCGCCTCTTTTTTCACCTGTTTTTCTTAGCTTTTTAATGGAAAATATTATTTTCAATGACGATGGAGCGAATTTCGAAGAGAGAGAAAGCAGGGATGGGTAGAAGAGGATGTACGTTTTTTAATCTAAGTAAAGGAGGTCTCGCCTGCGAATTTAATCAAAAAAACACGTTATAGATGAGTGAGATTGCAAACGAGAAATTCTTTTTTCTCCAAATATTTTTTCCAAAATCTGATGAAAACTATATATTTTTTCAAAGAGGACGAAATTTCATTCGCAGTGAAATTTTATTAGTTTGCCCTCTCTTAGTTTTTGAAAAAAAAAAAAAATATTTACGTTTGAAAACATTTTTACTGATATATAAACACACACTCGTTTAGGAAAAGTGAAAAAACTTTTGAAAACAGCTAAATAAATTTTTAATTGGTCAAAAATATTCGTATTAGTTTAATAAATATTATTAACCTAGATATAAAATTTATGTACTCCATTCAAGTTCAACTTTGTTTGTCTTTTATAAACTTGCAGAAAGGAGGTCAGCATTTTTGAATTTATATTTTTATATAATGTACCATGATCATCATAAGTTCTTTGTAGAAAGCAAGTAACGTTCACTCTATTTTCTTCTGTATATTATAAAGCAATTTTAAACGTTAACTTTCGTGAAATTATGATGACAGAAAAACATCATTGTACACGATTTAATCAACCAACAGTTTATTCGCAACATGCTCTTTAAAAAAGAATATTTATTCACTCTCTATACCAATAAAATAAAACGTCAAATTATGTTTTATATTGATTAAAACAAATAATCCATATTCTCTATCATCATAAAATAAGTTGAAATTCTATTGATTTTTATTATTTTATCCGAGCGACATTATCGCCAGCTTTAAAAACACACGTACGAGATCTCGCTCGCGCGCGCTCTTTCGCGGATGGTAAGTGAACCGTGCGAAATTTATTGAATTTATAAATAATAGCGAGAACGGGACGCGGTGGGCCGAGAGAACCTGACTTTTCTTCGATTCGCTACGCTGTCTACCTATATATATATGTATGTGGTGCTCGCGCGCGCGCACCAAATCACGTATGCGAGCTGCGCTCTGTCGCGCGCTCGATATATGATTTATCAGCGCTCCTCTCTGGTCGCGTTTTCATCTTTGATCAAAGGAAAAACAAACAGACCGGGACGGCTTTTTCTTCTGCGTATGAATAAAGCTTCATGCGATCTGTTTGTTTTTGAAAAGTGGATGCTCTGAGGCAATACTTGGAAAAAAATGAGAATATTTCGAATAATTCTTCTTTTCAAATCCTTCACGATACAGTGATCGATAATGATTTAAACATTTTATTTTACCATACTGGAAGAGAAATGTATACTGAAACATTAATAAACTCATATTTCGTAAAAACGTTTCGTATTAATACATTCAGCTCATATTAACAAACTGATTTTGTTAGCAAAATCAATAATCTCATTTTATTTAAAATATAAAGATTTGTATACTGTTATTTTTCTGCAACTACAGTACAGCAACAATTTAATCTTAATGGGAAGTACTTTAATTATATCGGAGATTCACTTTAATTGCGTTGTGTTCCCTATTTTAATAACCCACTTTTCCTGAGGCATTAAAGTCTAATTCCAACCGAGACCTCGACTTTTGATTTCAATATAATGGCGCAGACCTTCGAGCTTTCACTATTTTCCTTTACTCTTCTTCTCCCATTTTTTTCTTCTTTATATTACGTTTTCCTTCTCCCAAAGAATATTACGTTCATTAGGCACAGACCTCAAGTACGAAAAAATTATTTTAATGAATTCGAGAAATCTTTTCCTTGAATAATAGTCCTTAGAAAATCATTGCTCCCTCGCTCAATACATTATTTGTGCGGTTCATTAAGAAGCGGGTCGTTTAAACTTCATCTCCACTCATTAAGTATCTTTAATTGAGGATCTCTTCTGAACAATATCAATTATAAATAATTAAATATTCCGTGACTAGGCCATCTCTTTTACCGAATCAGATCAATTGACTATCGAGCTGTTGAAGTGGATAAACAAATAATGCATTTAGTTTTCAAGTATCGTGCGAAAATTTTCTAGATAAATTTAATTTTCTATTAAAATTTAATGAGTAATTTTGTCGTTAATTTAAAGGAATTCCTGGCGAAGATCCAAAATATTTTCTATCTATTAAATGGTCATTTAAATTATGGACTGACTATTAAATGGTCATTTTTCTTATCTAGTTTTTGGTCCTCAATAAAACGCTTTTTCTGCTATATATTATTCTAACATTTAATAGATGAAAAAATAGAATAGTTTATCGAACATTGGAACAAGCTAATTCTTATCTATTTAAGAGGTATTAAAGTTGATCAGTCTTTTTAGTTAGCAAATAGCTAGTAAAAGCCTAATTATATTAGAGAAGAGTGAGAGAGACAGGAAATAATGACAAAAATGATATTTTTCGAAATATCTCCAAAAGGGCTATAGTAAATGATTTTTTGGTCTTCGTATATTGTTTATATTGTAGTAAGCTATCAACTGAAGTTAAAATCATCCAATTTAATGTCAAATTTCTAAGAAAAATTAAAAGGAAAAATTTGAGGTTATGTCATTTTAGTCCCAATCTATTAAATGGGGGAATAATAGGAGAAAAAGCGTTTCATCGCTGGCGATTAACTGGCCATTTTTTTCCCATTTACTAGGATTCTGGTGATTTTGCGAGAGACAAATTTCTATTAGAGATGCCGTAACTAAATGCAACTTTTTTTACAGTTTTTAAATCCAGTTTTTTAAATGGACCCAAATTTTTTTTTTATGACACCTTTCAAATTAGGTTTTTCTTGTTGGTTAGGGTGTCTAGAAAAGATATCTGTTATTGAACAAAGTCCATCAAAGGGTATCATTTTTCTGGAGCCAATAATCAATTGTTTAAAAATGATTAAAAGTAGCTCTAGTTTCGTTCTAAATTATTCCACCAAAAATAACTTAATATGAAATTTGGAAAAAAGAAAACAAAACTAAAGAGTGAGTGCTTTCCAAATCTTTGTTCAGAATTAAAAAATATTGAATCCTTCAAAGGTTACGTGAGTTTGAAGTTGTACTTAAAATACACAATTATTCACGAAAACAGTGTGAAAAGGTCAACAATTGTCCCAGCCATTGATCACGTGTATTTTAGGCTCAACTTCAAACTCACGTAACTTTTGAAGAATTCAATATTTTTTAATTCAGAACAAAGATTTGGAAAGTACTCACTCTTTAGTTTTGTTTTCTTTTTTCCAAATTTCATATTAAGTTATTTTTGGTGGAATAATTTAGAACCAAACTAGTGCTACTTTTAATCATTTTTAAACAATTGATTATTGGCTCCAGAAAAATGATACCCTTTGATGGACTTTGTTCAACAACAGATATCTTTTCTAGACACCCTAACCAACAAGAAAAACCTAATTTGAAAGGTGTCATAAAAAAAAATTTGGATCCATTTTTCGAAGTTTTTCGTAGCATTATGAGATTTGCACATATATACATATTCTGTATTTTTTAATACATCTATAGAAACGAAAATATAATTATCTATAGGACAGTGAATAATAAAATTCCAAGCGTTGTCTACTTTATCAGGCCCTTTGCAATAGTTCAAATAATAGCCAATTAAATTTTCAAATTAATTTGTCGAAAAACTTTTCAGAGAAACATATTTGGAATTAGTTGTCATGCGGATAATATTAGAATGAATGTCGAAAACATTTCTGTGAAACTCCAGTAAATGGAATGATTCGAAATTTACTTGAATATTATTTAAACCCTTACAAAGGGTCGGACAGAGCGTGTTTTCCCAAATATTTTGTTTGAATTCAGTTGAAAAATAAAATTTTGCGTCGAAAAGAATAGGCTTCTACGCTTCAACTACTGATCTTCATAAAAAGAAATCTAATATAACATTGATACTTTGATAATCAAATACTCGAGAGTGAACGGTGACACGAAGAGAGCATCAATTAAAACTCGAAACATATATATAAATTCAAAACTTATGTATCAATTGACTCGTATTTACCAAATTTACAATCGGAATATTTGTATATAACTTGTTTCATCTCGCATAACGTATACATAAAAAAAAGTTATATCACTAGGTCTTTTACAACCGCGTAGGAATAATTAAAAGAAACGCGTGTAGCTCTTTTATAACGAGTTCATTCCACTTCAACTTCACCGTCGGACACTAAGCGCTTTTATTTTTATTTTTATTATTGCCCCGACGACTACAAACGTACTACACGCGCGCTCTCCCAGCGCATTCATGAAAAATAAAACAACGTCTACTCCTATACATGTATATATATATACACATACACACGTGAACGTTAAAAACGAAATCTCCCTGGCCTCTTCTCCATCCTCTCTTTCTCTTTCTCGCGTAACGACCGTACAACGCTTCGTCCGAACTACAGGAGCTCGTGCGCGCGCGCACGTAACATCTCTACCCTAAAGCTCCGCGAAATCGCGCGATGTAGCTATATACCTACATTGTACTCATCCGTATACACACACACACACACAGCGTAGTATGCGCAAGCATGCATGCAACGTTGCACTCACCGTTTTATTTCCGAGATTCTTAACCCGACAGAGTAGCACAGCCGACTGACCGACCAGTGCGGTCACGTTCTCGCTGCTCTCGTCGGCAAAGTGAGTCTTGCCGATCGTCGTCGTCGTCGTCGTCGTAGCCGCCGACGCCGCAGCTGCAGTCGTCCTCGACGAGGCCAGCGACTGCTGCTGCTGTATGTGCTTACCAGCGGTGCTGCCACTGCTGCTGTCCTCCCTTTTTTCGCTGCCGCTACTGGCTGCGACCCCATCGATCAGCCGGGCACCGCCTCCTGGAAAAATGACCGGGCGATTTCCGCTTTAGGGTGGACGTACACATATACACACACATACATATAGATATACAGGGACATGTATATGGGTTTGAAAGAGCGGAGGGGAAAACACACAGGCAGGTCCATTTGAAACGCAGATTTTTTACATTGTGCACGAGCACGAGCGCTGGTAACTTTTTTTTTATTTCGTTGCAAGTGGCTCTCTGTGTTTTTTTTGCGAGAAATGACGAGTCATTTGTCGTCGCGTCGATTTCATAGATTATTAAAGGTCAGAAGTGATTTATGGACGTTTCTCTCACGAAACAAGTATATGGATGGGAAATTTTCGAGGAGAAGGAGGAGGAAAGGGCTAGGAGAATGTATAGAAATTTTATTCAAATGACCCTTTGATCCTATGCTCGCGCGGACCCTCGCCTGTTTTTTCTCTCGTTTCCTCGTTCGTTCGACATTGTATGTATAGTCTTGGAGAGAGAAAGGGAGCAAAAAAGGAAACGAATAATATTATTTACTCAAAATACGCGAAACATAGTGGATTTTTTTTGGGGAGGAGGGAAAGTCAATATTGATTGAAAACGAACGTGCGGAAAAAATTCCTCCGGAAGAGAAAAAAGTATCGCTTTTTTGTATCTCTCTGTCAAAGGAATATTAACGTTGGGTGACAAATTTTTTTCCTATTCCCCTTTTGTGAAAGTACGTGCATGTAAACTAGTTTATCGTGATAAAAAATTGTAATTGAACATGTTTTCTTTTTTGTGAAGAGGTAAAAACCATTTGTTTTATAGGAAAAGCTCATCTTTGTATAAGTGGGTACAATTTACATGATAATGATGCTATCATCGTTTAATGGAGTAGAAAATATGAGACAGATTTTCTTTCCATTAAATAACTAATGTCAAACTGAAATTTCACGTCGATAGTACCAAGGTAACGAAATTTTGTCACTTGTTTTAAGCGAAACTCCGCATTGCTAAACTTTTCCTTTGGCAACGCAAAAACAACATTAAACTTGCCTTTCAGATTTTAATACAAAAACAGTATATAATGTGACAGAAACTTCCGGTAACAGAACTAACAAACTTATGAAAGTTTCTCAATAATATTCATCCTCTTTTGAAATAAACGTCTTCTACAAAATTTATTTTACAATAAGTAGATAAAACCCAACTTTTTGAAACGTATATTCATAAATTTCGTATCAAATAAGTATTAGAGATTCAAATTTGCCCTTTCAAGGCAAAATATGTACCACCTTTTACTTCTTTTGTGCATGTATGCGAAACTTTACTCTATAATATCGAACTATTTATGTGCAAGGAGGTTCCTTATACCTTAATAATAAATGAAGTTGTATTTAAAATTTATACCTATAACCACGCGCAGATGATAATTAACATAAAAAGAATGGGTAAAATGGATTAAAGTGCTTTTATTTCACGGACTTTCACCATTTTTAATAATTCATTTTTGTCGAGACGGCTGACCTTATATAGTTACTATATTTGATTTGATCGTTTCCACGGTACTTTTCATTTTACGAGTTTCAATTCAAGTGCATTTCCCATTTGAATTTTTCTTTTTTTATTTTTAATTTTCCAATTTTATGTCCAATAATTCATGAAGACTTTTAGTCATAAAAAGCCAACATAAGTATATCAAGATATTTTATTCGATGTTTTATCCACAAAATAAAGAAACTACTGGTGCAATGAAAGTTTTTACAGACCATATTTTTGCTAAATATTTTAAATTTTACGTAAGCTTTTATCGTAAATCTTACTGACGTACGAAAACAGGGTTTTATAATGTAAAAAAAATTTTAAATACACTTTTATGTAAAATAGTATTTTATTCTTACACGTTCAACGTAGTTTATGAATTAATAAATAAAAATAGTAATTTTTTAGTAGATAATATTCAAATACTAGTATAATATGTGCAACTAGCTATGTACCTCACTTCTAACGTCGCTCGGTAAGACCAAAAATCCTTTTTTAAACCCTTTTTAATCCCTTTTTAACCCTTTTTAATCATTTTTTAACCCTTTACTTAACCCTTTATACACATGAAATACTGGGTAAAAGACAGGGGGGCTGGGGTTTTAATAGATATACAATTTATTTATAATAAAGGTGAATGAGCTGGAAAAAAAAATTATTGAAAATTAAAGATAATTGAAAATGTGCCAAATGTTGTATTAACTTGACACAATGAAAAATTGTAAAATGTACGGTATTACCAAATTAGGTGACACGGATTTTGATCAAGATTCCGAGTTCGATTTCTAGTATCCAAAAATGAAGCCTACTATTGTATACCTCTTTTTGATGGATCCTGTTTCAATATCAACTTCTATTGTTATAGAAAAATATCTCTATACAAACTAAAATGAAGCTATTCCCACGAGACAATAAGAGGCAATAAAAAATAGTGCTGTACAAAAGTGATATGCGAAATATATTTCCATTCGGAAAAATCTTACGGCAATAACTCACGAATTGGATAGGATATCCGCACGTACAACGTACTCTTCGAGACCAAAGAACAAAGATTAGACGTGACCAAACCTCCCCTGTCCACCCTTTCTTCGTTGACTCGTAAAAGCTTCCGAATAACCTGCCACATAAGATACGATCATCGGCAAGGTATAAGCCCTTACGTAACCTCACCTCACGATACACATCCACGCCGGGCCACATAAAACACCAGCCTGCGCGCATCCTCCTGCACACATTTCGTGAGCGTTGCCTATATACACTCCGACATACTCGCTTCTCTCCCCGGGCCAAGTCCCTGTGCCGTAGATGATCGACGAGGGGAGCGAAAGTCAGCGGTATCGAAGCGGCACACTCGCTTCATTCAAGCGCATAGCTAAATGTCTGCGGGAAAATCATTCATCACGAGGATAGTAGGAGGGGCTCTCTCTCTCTCTCTCCACTCGTGCACTCTCGCCGACTTAGGAATGCATCTCTTGTGTCAGGGGGACACACGCGAGTACACCGGGGGTAATAAATTTAACAGGCTGGCTGGGCTAGGAACTAGTGAACGAAGGATTGCCACTTGTCGAGTTAGCCGAGATCGAGTGACGCTAACGCGAACGATCGATCGGCTATCGTCAGCGTGCGCCAGCGTGTGTGAATATTTCTTTCGACCGGTACATTTGGGAGATTATTTCCGGCTGGACGAGAAGAGGGGGGCGGGGGGAAATGCGCGCAACCGCGGTACTTGTCAAATGCGGGCTGTTGGTTTTTGGGGTTTGCAGCGTGGATAATGGGCTTCGCGAGGGAATTTCAATTTGGCCGATATATATACGGATGATGCGGAATTCGCGTTGTCGAGTGGTATGCTTTGAAAATTGTAACGACATTTGATGATATTTATTCATGTGCATAGGCTGAATATATATTTTCAGTGTTTACATGATTGTAAAGTATTAAACTGACATATGGATATCAAAATACTATCTTCATTGAGAATATGAAGTATGAATTTTAAAAATGATTTTTCAATGTGTGTTCATATAAAAAATCGATACATACACTCACCTATAAATTCATAAATAGTACTTAATATTCATGATGAGATGTGCTTTTAAATTATACACTTACGTTACGTGAAAATTATTTCGTATTTTAACATAATTTGTGCTTTAATATGATTGTTAGCATATATCGTGTGTCCACAAAAGCCTTGTTAACGCTTAATTATACTTGATACAAAATAGTCATTACACGTTAATCTAATTTGTTAGATAATGAAGCTTCATAACTGAAATCTCAATCAATTTATTCACAAAAAGTAATTCTATTCATCGGCTACATTTATATCTACATTGTAGTATATTATAAAAAGAATATTTTATGGTAGCCTTAACGTTGCAAACGAAATTTTGCCAAGCAAAAACATAATATGAAATATTCGATAAGAACCTTTTCGATTTTTCTTTCAATTTTAATTCGAATGATCGCATCTTATCCCTATTTCAATTTTGGAGGATCCAATACCGATACGAAAATAGGAAAAATTTTAAAACCTGCAAAGTTATATTCAACTATTAATAAATTTCAAGGACAAGAGTATCCCTAAAATTGAACATGAGATAAAATGCGACCTTCCATATTAAAATTAAATACAAAATAAAAAGGGTTAGTACTTCTTATTCAATTGTTTTTTAATCGAAAAATACAATTTTTTTGACTCTCCTAAGAACCTTTTTCCGTTGTATTACTTTAGGTTTACTAAATTGTCGAAATCACCTTAAATCTAATTTTCCGATTGAAACTTTTCAAACGTAAATTTTATGCCCTTGTAATAAAAACTTATGACCAGCACCTAAAACCGTCCGTACAACTTTTCTCGTATCTGACGATACGTCGGCATAAGGCAACTTAATGCTAAATTTAGTGTAACTAGTCATCTCTAAGTGCGCTTCGCGCACCACTTCTGTTTTTGTAACCTAGCATCCCATATTCTTCAACCAATCAAATCACGAATAAAATGATTTTACAACAAACCCATCATTTTTTTTAAGATAGGATAACCAGCATTTCTCTTTAAATATTCAGGAAAAAATGAACCTAGTGTTTGATTGATAAAGCCTCTTGATGGACAAGTCTTATTCAAAACAGATTAATGCATTTTTTCCCAAATTAGTCTTCAATAGCGGTCATATCTTACATACATAAACATATGTTGAGAGGCTAAATTTTTAAAAGACTTTGACATTTATTAAGGTGTATTACTGCTTGTATATTTATAAAATAAATCACAACATAACATTAAAATCTATATTTGAAAATACAATGGACGCCACCATTGCAGAACTCTTCTCTATAACTCGTCACTTGCAAAGTTGTCCGTCACATTTTAGCATACTAGTATTATTAAAACCATGTCATTAATCAGCCTAAGTGCAAATGCAGGTAAACAAGTTACAGGCAACACGAAATAACGCGACGTAGTGCCATGGAATCACGTAAGAGCGTCTATTATACATAAATTTCATGACGGTAGAACGAGCATGTGAAGCTTGATTTGAATACGCACTACAACTTCCCTATATGCATCAAGTAACTTTTGTTTGGATTAAACAAATCATACTCCCGAGACTTCAGTGAAATTTCAAAGATAGTAGTTTTAAAGTCACATTTAATAATTCCTCTTGATAAAGCAGTAAAATTCATCATGATAGAATAATTTCGAATTCTTTTATTAAAAAATTAATAATGTTTGAACTGGCATGAATAACAAAATCATTTTCACAACATTTCTGTAATAGTTAGAGAGTCGTAGACAAGTTGTTTAAGTGGTACTTACTAATTAAATACGCAAGTTTCAAAATGCGATATACCGTTGCATATAATTCTTGTGCAGCTGTCTGATTAAACTCGCATCTATTCCACTTCCGTCTGATTACCATCACGAAGATAATATATTTCTAGATGCAATTGGTAAAGCAAATTAGATTAAAGTAAATAAATACGCGATGAAATTATATATTTTCTATACAATTTAAAATGACGATCGAGTTATCTCATCCTTTCTACGTTTACTATTACACTGAGAAAAATAGTATAATGAAAATTATTATAACTCTTATAGGAAAAATTACTATGTAACATTGTAATCGGGATCTATACCTGCATTATAGCCTAATTTGTAATAATTTCAGTAATTATTAATAGATATCTATAGATTTTTAATGTTCTTATACATAAGAAAAATTATTATGAAATAGCAAAAATCCTAATTAGTTATATTTGAACAGAAAGTGTTACAAAATAAACTACGATATAATTTAAATTTTGTTAATACCCAAACCTATTTTACTATGTAACTTTATAAAAATTAGTCTTTTCGACAATAGCTATGAGGTTTACTATATAACATAGCAAAATATGTTCAGTTCTTAACAGTATTTACACCATGACTTAACCTCAAAATCACAATATTGGTATGATTTTTCGGCTCTAGTGGTATAAAATACTATGCGAAACTAGTGCGTAAATCGATTATTTAATTAAACGAGCAAAATCATGCGCGCTCCGCGCGCTCTTTTTTTAGTATAATAATATATCACAATGAATATTGAAATATAATATTGCATTTTTTTTTTTTTTTTTTTTTTTTTTTTTTTTTTTTTTTTTTTTTTTAAATATTCTGAGATTTGTACAATTTTACACAGAAACGGTTATTATATTCATTATCTTATTATTTACAATAAAGACAAATGTTGAGGTTAGGCTTTCACTGAAACACAATTTTTGCAGCTTTCTATTATGTAAAAACAGATTTTAATAAAAAATATACTTTTAATTTCTATTTTTCTAGTTTAATTGTTAAACGGTTTAAATTCTCGCGGTATTTTTCTGAACAATTAGATAAAATCTTAAGCGCCGACCTAAATTCAGCATCGACCAATCACCAGCTTATGTAGTCTATCGAACTCGAGCAATCCCACAGATGAGCTAAATAATTGTCTCTGTACCCGTGTCAAAATGTACTATTACGGAAATTTCGTTGAAACAATTGGAACAGAAATTGTTGTTCAGTTGTTTACTTCATAAGAACAATTCGTGTTACGAGTAAAGCGACTCGTGGCGCAGTCGGTAAAGCTTACGCTTCTCAATCCAAAGATTGGTGGTTCGATCCTATAGGTCCCGGCGATTTCTCTCAGCAATAAAAATAAAATTTATTTCTTACTTTAAATATTTCATTTATATTATTTGTCAATTTGTCATGACTAGTTAAAAATAAATTGACAATTAAACAACTTTTTTCGTACTTTTGAATCAAATATAAAAGTAGCATAGTAATGTTTGTTGAAACGCAAGTATAGGTCCCGACTACAATGTTACTTAGTAATTTTTGCTAGAGTTTTTATAATTTTTATTATAGTGTTTCTCTCAGTGTAACACAACTATTTATTCAGATAGATTATATGCTTCGAAATAATTTGCCTCGATCGGATATATAACTTTTCAAATAAAAAAAAAAGAAATCCTATACTTTTTCAAAGAAACTTTGAAATCCTACGTAATACGAGCAGCGCATTTTGTTTGGCAACAATTTACTTTAATCCAATTCCGAGAAAACTGTTAATGCTCGCAAATCTGTTCGTATACGAGCTCGCCAAACGATTTAACAAGTACTCGTACGCTAGGTCTCCTCCTCTACTTATAATGTGAATGAGACGTGTATGTGCATGGAGAAATTCGGCAATCTCTGAGTTGCCACGCACGCGCGCACGAAACTCAGAAGCGGCGTCGGGGCAACGGTGAGCTTGGTTTACCTGCGAAACTCTCCCGCGACCCCCCGGAAATTCGCACTGCACCCATGACTTGGGAACCTCAAATGCAAACTTTATAATTACTTGCTCGATTCCAGAAATAGACGTCAAGCTCTCAAACCATCGACTCAACGGTCAATTTTTCTTTCCATGATTTCATCGCGATTTTGTTTCTTCTTCGTGACTCGTTACCGCGAACTTAACAAGTGATGAATACACTCGACTTAGGATTTTTGAGGTCGCTCTTTCGAATGCCATTATCAGAATTTCATTTTATCGCCAAGGAAATTAAATATGTCGTCTATAACCTAGAAAATCCTTAGAAAGTTGGTATTTTTTTTTCTTTTAAGCTAATTATTACAGTAAAAATTCCTCCGAAGCCGACTCACAATCAGAGCTTTCCCATCAGTGTATAAATGAGTCTAACTTTTGAATGGTACCCTTTGGAAGTGAAAAATTCAATATGGCTGCTCCAAAATTGAGTTATTATTACGGAAAAGATATGTCATATGCTTTCTTCATTGCAGGTCTTTTCCGTTATAATAACTTTATTTTGGAGCCGCCATATTGAATTATTTACTCCCAAGAGGTACCGTTCGAACGTTTGACTCATTTATACACCGCTGGGACAGCTCTGAGTCGGCTTCAGAGGAATTTTCACTGTAATAATTAGCTTAAAAGAAAAAAATACCAATTTTTTAAGGATTTTCTTGGCGATGAAATTAAATTTTGATAACGGCATTTGGAAGAGCAACCTCAAAAACTCTAAGACGAGTATTTTCATCAATTTTTTCAAGCTCGATTACCTTTGCCGTTGTCTTTGAAATAAGTAAAGATTTTTGAAATTTCAGACAGTAGTATGTTAACTTTTTGTTATTTTAATTGTTTTTAAAATTGACATTCATTTATTTATTTTTTTTTAAGGAATAAAATATTTGTTATCTTCTTTTCTTGACTTTAATAATAAAAACATGTAATGAATATCGTAGAATAAATGATATCATTGCACATGAAATTGTTTTAATAAAACATCGATTTTCACTAGTATGAATTGAAACTATAAATGAACCAATTCAATTAATATTAGTTGAATATATTCAATATCTTTATTAAGTCATGTCTTCAGGAGGAGTGTCTATACTTTCTTATTGATACTGTACCTATACACTCTCTTGAGTATTGAATGCCTTTTTTATTTGTAAAATTATACAAATCGTTAATTTTGATACCGCATTTGATATTCTCTCGTTTTCATTAAAAATTCACTAATAACAAGCAAAATATTTTATTAAAATATCTGAAAAATATTTTCTTTATATGTTTCTAATAAAGTCTTTAAAAATATTATTTATTTTATTATATTTTCCTACAATATTGTCTTTACATTAAGAATAAAGATTTAATACAAAGAATATTGTTCTTTTTTATATATATTTCATAGTTTATTAATAAAAAGTATTAATTAATTACTAATAGTCACTGACGCATGAATGCAAAATTATAACGATATGATTTCACTGTAACTTTATATCTATATGTATTTATTTTATTATTTTTAGCAATATTCAACGTGATATTATTATTCCTGGAACTAGCTTTATACGATATGAATAGTTCGATTGTTAAACTGCATTCTATGATACTTTTAATTACGACATGTACACGACAATCGTTTGTGAGCGCGAGGAATTGTATTTCTGTGCAATTATGTTATGTTAATTTTGAGACTATATATGTATTCTATTGTATGTCAATCAGTACTATACGGAGACGGCGATGACAGTTTTGGTGAATGTAGAGCTCATAATTTAAATTAAATGTACTGATTATAGGTTAAATCATGAAACAATTACATCCATCATATGCACATATAAAATATTATAGATATAGAAAAATGTGTAATCGTATATATATTGAAATCAATATCATTCTATAACAAATTATCTTATAATTTTTAACATCAAGAATCCATTAGCATGTTATTATGTGTTCATTGACTGCATTCATTATCAAAATGCACCTTGAAAGGTCGTGTAGCAAACCCTTACCCGCAAGTAATGACTTTTTTATTTCATCCGCATCACCGTACGTAAAGAGACGAGACCTTGTTAAAAATACCATTTCAATTTTATCATAATTTTAATTTATTTTCTGCGTCTTTTTTACAGAAACGAACCTTTCAAATTTTCGGAATAATCGTCTCCTGAACAACCATTGACATAATCTCTGAAATCCTGAAAAATCCCCCATTCGAAACAAAACACAGTATATCTAGGATGTATAAATGAAATACTAGCGCTCTATATCACAATCAATTGATAAAGCCATCAATCCCATAAACATAGAGCCTGAAATGCTACAGCCACCACAGCCATCGATCGAACAGCCATAATGTAACCAAAACAGATTACGCAACCGGTAATGAATTAATTCGCGAACAACGATATTTCATACAATGCCTTCCGGCGTTATATACCTACCAGCAGCAGCACACGCAGGTATCTATAATCGTAATTTTTCCAGCAATATAAATACCCATGTCGACCTACTACCCAGCAGCTCTCACGTTGAAAATTTCCAAAACTAATCTCGCTCGTGCCATCTCGCTCTATGCCATATATTTAAGCGTCATGCGCTAGCACCTTTGTGTCTCTCTATCCCCCCACCCCCCTTTCGTCCATCATCGATTGCTGTGGAATTGAAATTTACAAAGCTCCATGAGGACAGAGAGACGCGAGTGAGAGAGAGAGAGAAAGAAAGAGAGTGCGGGCAAACGAGCACACGCGAGAGCAATAGCATTCGGCAAGATTAATATTTCAAAAGCGGCTCGCGCGCATATTCGACGATTGGCCTTATCCGACGTTCGAGTTCGCGCTCACACCCATTCCCACTGATACATACACACACACACATACACATACCCACACACACATATGTATGTGTGTGTGTATATATGCATACAGTCCGGGGGATTCGAACATTCGCTTTGGCGCTTCGTATGTCGGGGACCTCGCGCGCCCGTTCGGAATATTAATTCCTCTGGCGTCCGCTTATATATAACGTATCCCTGCGCGATTCCTTTTTCTTCTTTTTTATGTGCGAATGCATACAATCGTATTCTCCGCGGTGCACAGAGTGATTTCGCGCTCTTGTATTTCACACCCGACGCCCGCCCGATAAAGGCTGAACTCAGTATAGCTATATCTCACTTTTATCTTTTTTCATTTCACATATATATGTATTTGTTTTATTATTCGCGTAACTAGTTTCATACGATATGAATAGTTCGATTGTTAAACTGCATTCTATGATATTTTTAATTTATGACATGTGCACGACACGAACCACTCTTATAGCGACAAACGCAATCGTTTGTGAGCGTGAGGAATTGTAATTCTATGCAATTATGTTATGTTAATTTTGAGACTATATATGTATTCTATTATATGTCAGTCAGTACTATATGGAAACGGCGATGACAGTTTTAGTGATTATAGAGCTCATAATTTAAATTAAACGTATTGATTATAATTACATCCATCACATGCACACATCAAATGTTATAGATATATAGAAAAATGTGTAATCGTTATACGCGCAAGCGCCAGGCTAATTTACAAAAGGGACGTATATAGTGTATGTCGTGAGGACAATTTAATATCTCTCTCTCTCTCTTGAAAGCTCTCGATAGGATTAAGAGCTGTGTGGGTGCTACGATGAAAGCAAGAGCGAGCGAACTCTCTTTTCTTTCTCTTCTCTCGGCTTTTTACGGCTCGCTTCAGTTTGTCATTAGTTAGTCGCGAGAGCGAGATGTATGAGAGGCGAGGGGGAGAAAAAAAAATAGATTTCTCCAAGCGAGAAAGGTGAAGGGATATTGGCCGCGAGGACGATCACGACAGTGCGGATTTCGGAAGTGAGAGCGCCGCGCGTGCCGTGGGCGGATAAAACGTGATTTCGCCGAGAGGCGCTTAAGCGATTGGCTCGTGTGCTCGCGGGAGGTTATAATGGATGTGGGATCGTTTATAACGATGATAGTAATAGGGGGATATGCGACTCTTTTTGTTTTGAAAAATCGTAAAGATGACGTCTGCTGTATAGGATTGGCCGTTGGATGAATGAAACGACTTTTCTCTATATATGTACGTATTTTCATTAGCTTAAGTGAAGGTATCGCTATTAATATTATCTTTGAGAATGATAAATAAAGCAAAAGAAAAAAAAAACATTTTTCAGAATTCGAATAACACTATATAATATATATTGTACACTTCTATAATCCTTCGTATATATACATTTCATATTTTTTAATGTCATTCTCTTCTCTTTTCATCTCGTGTGGCATTAATTTAAAAAAGTAGAACTTCGAGTAAAGTACTCGATAATCCCTTTATTGCGCTTACTCTGCCGGGTTTACACTTTCCAGTGTAAAAAAATTTAAGCAGAAAGCGCGCGAGCGGGAGAAAGAGAGAGAGAAGTGGGCATTCGGTACGAGTGCGCAAGTCCCACTTTATGAGGTGTGAAGCGCGAGACGGAGTTAATTTATAAGAGTGGATTTTACAACTGAGTTCAGTGCAGTTTTACAGTCCAACGATTTCTGATAGGATTAGGAAAGACAGGAGGGATGATGTTGATGGCACAATCCGACCCGCTCGTTCCCTACCTCATTATTTATCCGGATACCCAAGCCAACTGGTATTACCAAAGACGTTGTGTAACGAAATGCTTATTTTATTGCGATGTTAACAACTTGTAATTTTACAACATTTATTAAGAACTTAATAAAAGTATCGGATAATAAGAATTTGACAGTGATTGCTTATTACTATTGTTGAGTTATTATATAATCTGTGTTATTGTGAGAAATATTTTCCAATATTGTTTTTCATCGTATAAGGTAAGCAAACAAAACTTTAAAAAAATATTTTTAATGATTTATAAAAAAAATATTCTATGAAAAGCGTATATACTATACTTTGATAGTAGTACAATTTTATCTATTTTTCGAAGGTGTTTTCACTTAATTTCGTACCCTCTTCAATATTAAAGAAGACGATGTATCACGATTATGCCATACTTTTAACATATATTTAGATCTTCGAATTTATTAAAAATATTTACAAAAATGATTAAAATTTTTGCATTGCAAAGTTCACAGTATCAAGTTACTTTCTATATTATAATTAATTTGAAGCAATTATGATAATGATTTCACTTTAAAGCCCACGTTAAATAATAGAGAGAAAAGGAAGCTCCTCTCTGTCACGTTCTTTAAAGGGTTAAAATTCAATTTCTCTCAATAGGATTAAGAAAGTAAGCGAGGGTCATAAAACAAAGTGATTAAAACGCTTCATTTACCTATTGATTAATCATTCGAGATATCGGGTCCTTACTGAAAGTGGAATCCGATAAATTATTTTAATCTGTCAGCATCATTTTGTTTGACGTTTTAATTATAAGATAGATAAAGAATAAAATAATCTTTGATAGTTACATTTCATTTCTAGAGGCACAATTATTTTTATATAAATATATATATTTTCTCTTTGAGTAATGGTATTTAATTAACGTAATTCAAAAAACTAAATATAAATAGATTAATACATTATAAGAAACAGATAAATTAAATTATTAAAAAAATCATCGCATTCTTCTCTTTGTTCTCAAATAGAATTCTTTAACCGTACAAAAAGTTAATCAATTAAAACTGAAATATGTTTTAATCCTCAAAATGTCCTTCAGAATTAAAAGTTTTAACGGATTCTGAATAGTAATATTCAATTTCACGGAACTGGATTAAGAGAATCGGGAATAATTTGGTGATTGGAAAGATTCGTTTCGTCTTTCATGAATTATTTAAGTTTTCGCTCAAAGATATTATAATTCACTAATTGAAGAGTCAACTTTTTATTCCATCACCGAAGTTTACAAATTTTCATATTTCTATGTTGTAATAAGCTTGTGTAAATTGAATATACGTTCATATTTCTTAGATTGCAATATAATTATTCACGAATATAAATTTAGTGGTAAAACTAATGTATTACAATTTTTACAGCCCACTATTTTATTACTATTTTACTTCATTTCAACGAGCTGCATTGTGATTTGGGATAGATCGACTTAAGAATTTGAATGAAGGATTTTGAACGTGATGAAAATATTGAATTTTCAATGCTACTGCATAGACTTGGGAAATTCAATCGTAAAAAGATGTCATACGTTTTGCAAATGGCAAACAATTTCTGTAACTATTCATGAAATTATAACAACCATATTTCAATTTTGAATAAGTTAATACAAATATTTATTAAAATACAATAATAATATAATTGTGCAGTAAATTTTTATTGTTAACGTAAAATATTTTTACTTGAATGTTATGAATTCATTTAAAAAATATTATTAATATAGTATTTAAGTAAATTAAAGTAAATATAGTTGAAAAAAACTTTATATTCATGATAACGTTTCTATAAATAAATCCACACAAATTTTGCATAACACTTTTTTCCAATGCTCAATATTGTTAAAAGAGATCGTGTACTTTTTTTGACATAAATCAGGAACAAACTACGTTTAATATAAATAAACTATAACAAGTTTTAATTTACTACGGTGTACCACGAAAAACATTTTTATAATTTTCACAAAAAGTGGTAAAATATTTGCGAGATTCCTCACATAAGAGCGGCACCCTACAAGTTCACTCAACACGCATTTTAATAACGTGATCACGAATTCCTTTTGATCATCAAATATCGCGTAATTAAATACCGGAAGAATCTTGAGCGTTTCATTTTTCACGCATACACACACGCTACACACACACACACACACACACAACACATATCCTAGCAGCCCCTGGCAGAGGTAGTCAAATGTAGAGCAGCGCCGTTACTCGAAATCTGTTCATAATTAAAACAAAAGCAGCAGCAGCAGCGGTATAGTCAAGCGGCCTCCCACGTACACACTTATTACGCCCATACACACACCCTTACACACGTAAATTCTCGAATGAATTTCCGCGAGCGAGTTTCCCAAAGTATGCCAATAATCCCGCGCGCGCGCGCGATGGAGAGAGGAGAGAGAGAGAGAAAGAAAGGAAGAGAAAGATAGAGAGAGAAGGTGGAGAGTGGGGGTAGCAAGCTCGGGCCTTTTTTCCGTCCTAAACTTCGCAAAGTCATTTGGAAGATTTTGAAATTCAAATTAGAGAACATACTTTAAATCGCCCTTCCCTCGCGGCAGCAGCGGCAGCGTTCGCTCCGCCGAAAGTAGGCTACTCCATTGATTCGTCCCGCGGGCTCGCTTTATATACATATACGTACATATATATATATACATGTATATATAAATGTATATATATAGGAGCCGGTAAGCGGGAGGGACTGATTTGAGAGCTGAAATTTTAATTACGCGATTTTCCTCTTTAGCAGCGCACTGGGCACTTGTTTTTTTTCTCTCTCTCTCTCTCTCTCTCTCTCTCACTTCTCCCGAGATTCCACGGAGCGGCCGATAAAAGACGAGGAAGGAGGAAACGGCGGCGGGCAGCAGCAGCGGCAGCAGAGAAGGAAGAAAAAAATTGGCCGAGGCGAATTCCTGAGCGCCTAATTGACTCCGCGCTCGTGCGCAAAATTGCACAGCTCAATCACCGAGGATATGAAAAAAATGCGGGTGCGCGCGCCTTAAAGCAAATTGAGCGAAGTGAGGGAGAAAGAGAGAGAGAGAGGGATGAAGGGAGGGGAGAGAGAAAGAGCATCTGGTCGCGGCGCGGCGCGCGGCTAATAATGAAACCGTGAAGACGTCATTTTTCGTGCGCGAATACGAGAGTAAGAGAGTGAGAGAAGCGACGGCAAAATAAAAACTTTCCTCGGTTTAAATTATACAGGCATTTATTCGTAATGCGGATAATTTCAGCCCAGGTAATAAGGTTATTTTTTGCTTTCTTTTGGTAGAAGCACTGTGATGGTAAAAAAATGTTTTTTTAGAAAACATTCCAGACGTTCATCTTATCATCTTTGGAATGTCAAAAAAGAAAGTTTTTAATATATTTTTGTCAATTTTGATGATTTATAAGCAAAATATTCTACTCTGGTAGTAGAACAATTTTATCTATCTTTCGAAGGTGTTTTCACTTAATTTCATACCCTCGTCAATGTTAAAGAAAGCGATGTGTCATGATTATACCATATTTTTACCGTATATTTAAGTCTTTGAATATATTGAAAGGTTGCGAAACATTTTCACGACTGAAAAAGCAGAGTTCGATTAAAATTTTCATTGAAATTTTAAATATAATTTTAAAATTATGTTTATACGCTCTTGCACTTTTAACAAGTAATTCCAAGTATTTAAAATGATTAAATTAATAATAATTGAAATACCAAATTATCTTTAATTAACATAAACCATTTCGAAAGCTCTTTCTACGGACAACTAATTAATCTGCTAACCATGTAATACGCATGAATATTGCTATACTTATTACAGATATTGCACAATTCAACTGTATTTATGAAGTACAGTATAATAAAACTAACAATAATAATACTAGCATAATTATTCTATATTCCTACACGGAAAAAAAATTGAGTGATGCTACTTCTTATTCACTAGGAGAGGGTCACGGATTTTGCTGAAACTTTGAGATATGTTTTTGGATATCAAAATAAGATGAAAGATGGAATATTAGACCCTAACGATTCGATAAACTCGAATTATCGACAGTTTTAGTTGCATTTTAAGGAAACATTGCAAAAATTTCTCGTTTTTATTTGTTTATTGCTTGGTTTAGATAAAGCATACGTACAATTGTAAACAATGAAATTAAAACTAGAGAG
>JAWWEQ010000027.1:472995-485166 GCA_035583055.1 Torymus tubicola
ATTGTAACCCCGAAATATCTCTCCTTACATATCATCCTGGGAATTAAGAATACCATATAAAAGAATAAATTGTTTCAACCATGTTTATTAATTCAGATGCTCACACACCTTGATGGTTAATCGCGCACTGGCTATATTGGATTGACAGCATAAAATAAATAATAATACTTAAAGATCTGAAAATATTCTTAAATTGCTAAAAATTTGACTAAATATGCGAAAAGAAAGCCGAGAATAAAAATTAAAACTTGCTTTGATTTTTACTCAGTTTATAACTGAAACAAACTCACGGGGAATAAAGATGGCAGTGCGGATGATAAAGAAGTTTCAATCGCCCTGGTCTGCGAAAAAGGCATAAAACAGCTAACTCCGTCAACAACACCAAAAATCGAAAAGCCAAGGTATAATGGTGTCGGACTATTTAACGACAAAAAATCAAAAGTTATGTACAGTTTTCTAGAATGTATGCTTTATAGACATTTTTTGATAATCAAGGAGCGCGGGAGCGCTCCGAAGGCAAGGATAAAAGAAGAAATATATACCTATTGTGTTAGTTTTTTACTTACACAAAAACGGAAAATTTCCATTCGAAAGAAGACACCTGAGATGCTACCCTAGCTCTGAGAAGTGGTAAAATACATCTAAAAACATTTTTATTCATTGGCTCAAACTTGTATAAAAGTCATAGACTCATTATTGCCACGAGTATAGCAGTCATCAAGTTAGTCATATTATGCAAGCGGCAAAAGATTTATATGGTTTTCCAATAAATTAATAATATTTATTTCCCGACTTTAAACATCATCGTACACTGAGAAAAAAAGTTAGGGAAAATTCTAAATGTTCTTGGAAAAATTAGCATAATTCTAGTAAAGCCACCACAGGCTGTAAAAACCTAAAAAATTACCATAATTTATTGGAAATTTTACCAGAATCAGTAATTTTTCCTATTATTATTGTAAAATTTCCTATAAATTATGGTAATTTTTTAGGTTTTTACAGTCTGTAGTGTCTTTACTAGAATTATGGTAATTTTTCCATACACATTTGGAATTTTTCCTAATTTTTTTCTCATATACTAATACTTATTTATATAAGTGCATATTAATACTTTCCTTAACAGACTCATAAGAAGTAAATTAAATCCATATCTTACGATAGCTTGATTAACGCTAATTCAATGAAGACATTTAATTTATTTTATAGCGAAGTTCTATAATACATAGTAAATGCTTAATTGGAACATCATACGACAAATAAAAATAGATGTAAAAATATATATAGATATACATAGATTATGATATTTTACATTGTTCAGACACTTTTGTAACTTATATGTATGATCGAGAGAAACAAGATGAGTCGTAATATTTTACTAGTCTCTCTCTTAAAAAAGTGATGCGGGAAAGTTGAAGCCAAAATAAAACGTTTGGGATTGGCCCGGCGCTTAAGATTTTATCTAATTGGTCCGAAAAAACCGCGAAAATTTAAATCGCTTAACAATTAAACTAGAAAAATAGAAATTTCTCTCTTAAAAATGTGATGAAGGAAATTTGAAGCCAAAATAAAACGTTTGGGATTGGCCGAGTCCGATAGACTATAAGCTCGTGATTGGTCGATGCTGAATTTAACTCAGCGCTTAAGATTTTATCTATTTGGTCCGAAAAGAACCGCAAAAATTTAAATCGTTTAACCATTAAACTATAAAAATAGAAATTAGAAGTATATTTTTTGTTAGAATCTGTTTTTACATAATAGAAAGATGCAAAAATTGTATTTCAGTGGAACCCTAACTTCAAAATTTGTCTTCTTTGCAAATAATAAGATAATAAATACAATACCAGTTTCGGTGTAAAATTTTATAAATCTCAGAATATTAAAAAAAATATATATTCAATATAATATTGCAATATTCATTGTTATATATTCTAACACTAAAAAAAGAGTGCGCGAAGCCTGCATGATCTTGCTAGTCAATTAAAATACTCAAAAAACATATTTATGCGGTGATTTGAGCAGATTATACATTTTCCGATACGTTAAATACGAGTAAGAACTCAGAAACATATGAACTTACCTGGTTATGTTCGGAAACTGTGGACTTATCTAATAATACTGTTCGCGTTTATTTTGGAGCGTATCCTTTAATTTAATTATAAAACGGATCAATAAATTAGAAAATTATCAACGGTTCAAATGTGGATTAAGTCAGACGATGCTTTACAACGAGCTGTATTTTCATTAATCTTCTATTTAGTCGAACCTTGCATCGTACTTTACAAATGATCCTCAGAATAGACTTAATAACAGCAATTGAGTTTAAAGTACATATTAACCGATATTTTGTCTTTTCCAGCACGCATGGCGCATGGTTCGCTCATAAGAGCAACGGCCTCGAGAAACCTGGTCGCCTGCTGCCTTCTGTCGGCTCTGCTCTACTCTACGATTGGTAAGCTTTTATTGCAAAGAATAATAACTCAGCAGTGCTGTTATGCATTACTCTTTAGTGAGAGTGCCTATTTAGGATTTCGATAAATAAACTATTTCATGTAATTGCTTTGCTAGCTTTTTACTAAGCAGAAACAATTTTTTTACGCATTATATATAAAAAAGGTATGGTAGATATTATAGTCGAAAATGAAACGAATCATGTTGAATTAACAAATACTAGTGGAGTACTGACAAACGATTAAAATTAGAATAAAGCAGTATCAGCTGGAATGAAGTAGACGGAGAATTTCCGGTCGTCAATTTTTTTTTTTTTGGAATCAATTATTCAATTAGTACAATATTTTATTCAATTTGCAATTTCCGTTAGTTCTGCTATCGATACAGTAATGTACTACCCATCTATTGTCTAAAAAACAATCTATAAAGTGTATATTTAGTAACATTAATTTAATCCATTTATAACACGATTCTTTCATCAATTCAAATAATTTTCCTAATAATTATTATTAGCTTATCCATTTCTTTTATCATTTAAATCCATAAGAACCTGAACGATTCAAAAGAAAAAATGCCAAAAAATATATATTTATACCGCATTGGCATAGACAACGAAAAGTATTAAAGCCGATCTCACCCACAATCTAAACTCAACCTTCCTCTCTCACTGAACCAAACCGGCAGTCTCATAAACTTTCAAACGCCGCGCATGAAAAACATCCTTGGCCGCAAACAAAGCCACGTACCACGACCGTGGGGCAATCGAGCCGCATATTAAAAGCGCGCTCGCATAAAACGTCTGGGCGCGTTAAAATCCGCGTGATTAAAAGGCGCCTAGCTTTATGCTCGCGAATGTGCCTGCGACAATCCTACATACGCGCAATCCTAAGGTACAGAAAAAGCCGCGATTGCGGGAGAGGTGCAACCCATATTGCGCGGGCGCGGGCAAATATATCGGGGATGTAGCGTAAATATTTGATAGGGCGACAGGGTGGTTGGTGTGTGTGTGTTTATATATGCGAGGGCCATTAGCTGCGCGCTTTCGAAGCGAAAATCACGCTGTGTTCGGATATATCTGTAATTCTAGAGAATGTATTCTTAACTGGGTCACAAAAATAACAAATAAAAATATTATATTACACGAGGAAAGAATTAAAATAGATTAAAAGAGCTTTATTTTAAAAATTTTTGAAATTGGATAATCTTGTACAATGTTACGAGTATTTCCAAATCCCGAAAAAATGACTACAAATGGGTAACATCCCGTGAATTTAGAAAAAAATTGCTCACTTCGTTAATTAGTTTTCACAATTTTGAAATGCTGGTAGTTTTAAATTGAACTTTTACATTCGTGAATAATAAAAACTCGAATTCCGAAACATTTTCTATCGAATGCCCTAGAATTCTTGATACTCTTACAATTTGGATATTGGCAAAAATTGATATTTTCTATCATTTCATCACTATAAATAAAAAAAAAACAATAAATTACAAGAGTATTTCTTTGCTATATATTTTTGGTAATTATATATTTCCTTTTAGTGCAAATCGTAATAGCGAGTAATGTTCTTCATAAGTTGGATTAAATTACGATAAAGACATATCAAGCTTAATAGTTACTCAATACGTAACAATTCACATGAAAAGACTGCAATTGTTTCACCATTCTTATACCTTGCTTCACCCTACGTTTATAGGTCACAGTAAAGCTGCGCTACTTCTAATATTACTTTTAATTTTCGGTATTCGTTATATTACTATTATTATTATTGTTATTATTATTATTATTAAATTAGTAATTCTGCAGAGGTAAATGGAATTACCTGTGCGCAGAGCTGGAGATACAAAATAACATATATAAACTTACATGGTAAAACTTACAATCTAAATCTATATTAGTCTAAAAGTAGTTTCTTGAGGATCTCACCTTTACCTACCTAATCCATCCTGCATTCGCCCAGGGTTATGCCAAAAGAAATTTTTTTAATATTTTAATTTTCATCCACAACACTAAAAACCTCAGGCATGCTGTAAGTATAACCACAACCGTGCAACTTCTGAGAACGACTAAATTAACTAGTTATATACTTTTAATTTAACTAGGTATATACTTTATAAACATATTTTTATGTTAATACTTGCAGAAAGAAAACAATTTTATAGTATAAATTGAATGTAATTTTTAACAAAGAATATTTTGAATTTTCATAAAAATGAACATAATTAATAGTGAAAATTACTATTAAATGTAGCAAAAATTATCAATATTATACAAAATTTTACTATAAATTGTATTGAAACTTACAAAAGGTTACAAGCGATTTTAAAATGGCCAACTTACTTCAACTACTGCAGGTCAAACGACGCCACGCTCGGAGCATAAGCCAGAGTTTCTCGCGCCTTTAGAAAACCACACGGTTATCCAAGGTCGCGACGTCTTCTTCACCTGCGTTGTCAACCATCTGCAGTCATATAAGGTAAGACTCTTGCCTCGGTTCAATCATTTGGAATACATTATAGAAAACAATTTGAAGACAGAATTATACAAATGCTGATTTCCTGGTAGAAATTAGTCCCTTTAAAAGTGCGAACAAGAACACAGGAATTAGCCATTAGCAATAGTTACAATTACTAGTGACAAGTGCAACGAGTTTCAATGAATTTCATTAAAATTTCAGAATAATTGAATCATATTTTGAGCAACGTAAGTGGCACCAGTATATAAACAATGTTTAGTTGTCTTTAATTAAAATCGTAATTTTGTCATGGAACTCTATCTTGCTCAAATGCAAAATAGTGACAAGTGCATTGCTGTAACAAATCACTTATCACTAGATTTTTAATGGTTTTGTTGGTTGGGTAGCTATTTTAATTAGCGTTAAAATTTTGTAGTAGTAAATATTAAAAATTGGTTGGCAAAAAGGTAATGCAACAAAGAACTGGAGTCTATTTGTTTTTTTTTTGCGCAGTTAATTGAAATTAGCTATTTGTTACCCAAAAAATAATATCAATTTTATATATCAATGAACAAAGTATTCCAATCGAGAGAATAATATTACAATTAAATATTTGAAATTTGATAATGCTTTTCCAGTAATGTCATTTATAGAAACTGAAGAAAATATATTTAGCTGAATATAAATATAATAAAAGAGCTCTCTTTTATCACACAGCTAAATGAATCATATACAATTCGCAACGGAGACAGTTGCCTTAATCCCTCGGAAACCTGCACACATTGCGCATAATCGCAGGGATTTTCTCGGACGAACCATCGCGACTGAGCTGACGCGGAAATAATTAACGGTTCTTTCGCTAAAATGGTCGCGTTTATATATATATATATATATATATATACACACGCACACACACACACACCCACGTTTTCATTTCGGTTGTCGTCAAATGCGTTCGTGCACGCGCACGATGAGATGATAATCCTGCGTACGTCTCCCGAGCGCAAAGAAATCTCTACGTATCGCGGACGGATTAAATTAATGGATTCTGTTTTTAAAACAAACACTTCAAAACGCGTGCAATTTTGGAGTGGATAGTTGGGGTTGAAAGTTATATTAGAGAAGAAAATTAATCGGTTGCGATTATACGTTATAGTAATTGTATTTGACATAATTGATTATTATAAAAAGATCGATCCTAAATGTATACGTTGGTTTATTTTCTATTAATACATAAGAAGCATTTTAGAAATACTTATAGTAAAATAAATTAATTATTCGAAGAATCATACAATGTGATTTCAATAATTCTTAATTTCATTTTTATTTGTCTATTCACAAAGTGGACTCAAATTACAAGGTATAGATAAACAATTACAAAAAGCAATCTCGTATACGTTAATCAATCTGTACTAAAAAAATAAATAAAAATTTTTAAAATACCGATCTCAAGTCCAATAAAAAATATTGATTATACTCCGAAATTAAAAATATTTTATTCAATTATATTGTATGTCTCTAATCATTTCTGAGCGGAAATTCGTTAAGTCTCATAATAAGCATCATGTCGTTATGTACTGATTAACGAAATAAAAACAGTATTTTTTTATCTAAAAACTCACTCCTAATATGACAGAGACAACTAACTTATTCTTTCCCAATCTTCGTTTATCAGTATTTACCCACGTCTAATTACATCAACAAAATGCATTAATTATCTTCCAACATCTCATTAGTTATACTGTATCATGATCTCGATCCTCTCACCAAAGAAAAAATCACGGTGAGAAAACAAGGCATCGATCGACGTCAAATCGTCCGTAATAAATTTTCAACGAGAGCTTATACCTTTCTCCGCGCTATTTTGTAATGCAAATGAGCACCGAGGCTATCTCCGGCACGTGTAAGACGAAAATCAATTATTCAAGTTCCCCGCACTTGGCGCGCGCGAGCGCAACCAGTGACACCACGCGCACGCGACCCTCTTTAATGCGATTTATCTCTGACTATTCTCTTTTGTGCGATATGCTGGCGATTCGCGCGAGCCGCGTAATCCTCTTACCGGGTCATCTTATCTATATCTGTAAAAGCGTTATTGATTCATTAGTCTCTCCTCTTTGCTCCGCACGAGTGGTAAAACGAGCTTCGAATGCGAACTGTTTAGTTTCGGCTTTATGTATATACATAGCTAACAATATATTTGTGCCGACAAACGGATTACGTGTATAATTGGCTATAAAGTAAAATTGCTTTTTCATTATCGATAATAAGCTAATCACTTTTATAAGTATCCTAAATTCTGAAACATCCAAGATATATCATATATCGATTGGCCAATATATATATATATATATATATACACAATCGGTTGAAATGATGAAATACAATAGCGATAAACTCAACAACGAATTCTATTGTACACACAGGTCGCCTGGATAAAGTCAGACTCGCGGGCTATTCTGGCGATGCACACGCACATGGTGGCACCAAATCCCCGGCTGTCCGTCACCCACAACGGCCACAACACGTGGAAGCTCCACGTGGTCAATGTCCAGCCTGGCGACTCAGGCACGTACATGTGCCAGGTGAACACGGATCCTATGAGAAGCCAGGTACAGCTCTGCGTACACTATATTATATAGACTCGCTGTCTCGTGTGTGAGGTGCGCGCTCGATCGAGTCTTCACTTTACAGACGCGAGCGGAGAGTAGCTTATGCGCACGGCACGCGCTCGCCCATTAACATGCATCCCTCGGGGGCTACCACGACGACGCGCGCGCGGCTATACCGCATCGACGTCGGTTAGCTATCAATTGAGGCTGCGGCAGCGATGGCAGCCCAAAATTGCGCCCCCGCACATACTAATCGTGTATATAGCGCTGGTGGTAATACTGCTTTCCATCGTGTCATGTCTGTGAAGATGTACATATACGTGTGTGTGTATATATATCTGAGTCGTTCTCTGGGGAATCGAGAGGTCAAACAATTTTTTTCGTTTATAATGACCTAAATCACTTCGTAATCATCCCATAAGTTACTCTGAATTTTTTCAGATTTTTTTCACTTATAGTTTTATAGTGGCAGAGAGTCAAAGTTGGCGGTTTTAGCATTTTCTGCATTTTTGATACAGATCTGAAAAAATATAGTTAAATTCTTCGAAAAATTACAAGAAAAAAAGTCTATGTAAGGTATTTCGAAATTTGGCGTCATTTTTGAGCAAAAAATCCTTTAATATTGATAAAATATGATTATTAAATTCAGAATTTTCATTAATTTTTAGCTCAAAAACGAAGCAAAATTTGGAAATCTCATACATAAACTTTTTTTCTTGTAATTTTTCGTAGAATTTAACTATATTTTTTTCAGACCTGTATAAGAGATTTTTTTTAATATCAAAATCTAAAATGAATTTTTTTAGGTTATAAAATGATATTTATACAGATATGCTTCCTTGAGGAGTTATAAATTAATGAAAATCGGTCATAAATGCAAAAAATGCTCAAAATTCAGTTTTTGACTTCTTATATCTCCAAAATTGTAGGTAAAAAAAATTTTTTTAAATTCAGGGATATCCAGAATGAGTAGCAGAACATTTTCTGAAAATTTCAATAAAATCTATTTTTTGATTTCTCGATTTGACAGAGAATCGCCCATATATATCGCGCTTGTCTTGTTAGCCTGAATAGCTTGATTTTGAGGGATCGGCTAGCTTGCAGACTCGACGACTTGCGCGTGAGAGTGTGTGTGTCTCAATTTATCCAAAAGTGTCCCATTTTAATCGCCCACCCCCAGGAATTGGCAGAATATGTACTCGGAGAAAAAAATGATAAATACAAAAGTTTTAGGGTTCAAAGGGGGCCGCCTAATGGTACCAATGACTTTGACCTTAAAATAACCTTCAAAATTGCGTTCAAGTTCGAAGTCGTTGGTACCATTAGGTGGCCCCCTTTGAACCCTAAAACTTTTGTATTTATCATTTTTATCTCCGAGTACATATTCTGCCAATTTCTGGGGGTGAGCGATTAAAATGGGACATCTTGTATATATAGACTGTAGGATGCGGCAAGTGTAAGATAGATTTTACCGTTACGAGTTGAGAGGTAATAAGTGGAATATGAGAACAAGGGTAGGCAAAAAGTTGCACTTATTTTATGTATGTAGAATAGGAAAAGAGTCGCGGTTTGAAAGGGGAAATAGCAGATATAGTAAAATTTATTTAAAAAAAGTTAATATTTGCTAGTTGAGTAATGGATCCTCGATATTTTGAGGCGTTCTTCATCAAATTAATTCAAACAATGATATCTAAGTCTATAACGTGCAGCTTAGTTTCAAATTTTAATTATTTTTAAACTGATCAAAGAGTTTTTCTTACGAAACATATAAAAATGCAAATCTCACAATAGCTGCGAAAAACTTTGAAAAATTGACCTCAAAAGTTTTTACGGTCTCTAGAGGAGATATTCGTGGTTGGTTCTGAGGCCAAGAATCAATTGTCTAAAAATGATTAAAAATCGCTCTAGTTTAGTTCTAAATTATTCTACCAAAAACGACTTAATATGAAATTTGGAAAAAAGAAAATGAAACCAAAGAACGAGAGTTTTCCAGATCTTTTTTGAGAATTAGAAAATGTTGATTCCTTCAAAAGTTATATGAGTTTGAAGTTAAGCTAAAATTCGAGTGGTCAATGGTTGGGACAATAATTGTTGACCTTTTCATACTGTTTTTGTGAATTATTAGTTCAACTTCAAACTCACGTAACTTTTGAAGGATTCAACATTTTCTAATTCTGAAAAAAGATCGGGAAAGCTCCCGCTCTTTAGTTTCATTTTCTTTTACCAAATTTCGTATTAAGTTATTTTTGGTGGAATAATTTAAAACTAAACAAGAGCTACTTTTAATCATTTTTAAACAATTGATTATTGGTCCCAGAAAAATGATACCCTTCGATGGACCCTTTGTTTAACCGCGGATATCTCTTCTAGAGACCCTAACCATCAAGAAAAACCAATTTTGGAAGGTGTAGTCGAAAAAAAATTTTAGGGTCCATTTTTCGATGTTTTTCGTAGCTTTTGTAAGATTTGCACAAAAATGTTCTAAAAAGTAGTTCCGAGTTATTATTATATTTATAAAAGAAGTTAGGAGATCAATTTTTGATTCAATTATAAAATGAAATCGATAATTAATGAAAACCATTGTTTTCAACGAGCTCCAAATAAAACTTTAACTTTTTGGCAGTAGTATTGTATAATTGATGACACTTAGATATACTTAGACTCCATTATCTGAAACTGAATATTTTCGGGATAAGAAAAAATTCCGCCGACAGCAACATATAACGAAGTTAAATAAAGTATAATTTTAAGTCGTTCGGTTAAAATTTTTCCACGACTTTACTTTTATAAATAGACAATCAACCAGACTAATCCGAATTTATTACCGTTAAAAACACATCCTACTACTCTTATTAACAATAGACGTCATCGTTAAAACGCATTAAATAAACGATTTTATTTATAATTTCGCTCACACTTCTGTCGTTATCTTCTTTTATCGTAGACCGGCTACATGAAGGTGGTAACACCACCGGACATACTGGATTTTGACGACTCGGCGACGCAGCGTCTGACGAGCCTGGAGAACGGGGATGTACGACTACGCTGTCGGGCGACCGGTAATCCACAACCTGAAGTTACCTGGCGACGCGAGGATGGCCGCAGCATTACCGTCCGGATGGAGAACGAGCGCAGCCTTGGTAAGTTATAAAGCCAGTCACTTATAAGTATTTCATTGGTATTTTACATGCATACTTCAACACTATAAATTATTGAAATGTGAAGCTTTTAAGTAATTGCATTGTAAATACAGTTACAAACAGTCTTGAATAATATACATTTGATTGTCTGACGAACTTAAGAGGTAGTGTGCAAAGGATGGACGTTAATTATTCTCTGAACTATTATACAGAATTACTAGTACAGAATATAATAAAGATTGATGAGTAAACTATGACATTAAATACTCTCTGTAATTGTTAGTTTTATTATAAAGAAGATTGAGATTAAATGAAATATAAAATTTTTTAAGATTACTAAAGCTTGAATTGGTTTATATAAGCGTAAAGAAATCGCGAAAAGATTTTATCGTTTAATTTAGCGGTATTTCCAAAACATATCAAAATATTTTTTCATGACATCTACATTTGATTGTGAATTATGATACATACAAATATTGATCGTCTAAATTTTTTCATTTTGCTTCTTTATTACTGCTGGTCGAGTTCTCATCGAGTTAATTTTTTTATTTTGATACTACAATAATTAATCAAATTTATCCTTTATAATCCTGTTATACTTCGTTCTAAAAAATTGCGAGGTAAAATAACACAATATCTATTTTGTTCCTGAAACGAAAAGTAAAGATATTTCACGAAATTTTATTCTAAAGATCCAATAAAAACGTATTATCGGTTTTCGCGTCGAAACGTTGTAAAGTGACTTTACATATTTAGAAGCTATCCATATCAGTTATTCAGGTTTCTAGACGTAGAACAATCAGCGCGAATCATCCCAAGTTACCTTAATTGAAAACTTACTGGCTTTTCCTTTGTAATATTTTCCTAGTTGTTTTAATATTTAATACATTTATATTTTCTTCTTATATTATATTTAATTAATGGCATCTTTCTAACAAAACAATTTTTCATAAAAAGCTTAAATTAAAGAAAGCTAAAATCGTATTTGATAATACTTGTAACGTAAATATTTTAAAAATTTAGGTAATATCAGTGAAAGAGACAAATTTTAAACAAAATATAGTTTAATATTAATAGGAAGCTCATGTCGCGGCATCGGCGAATATTGGGTTTTATTTATAGGTATACAGAACAAAACTTCTTTGACATAGTTACTACAAAACTGACAATCTTTATTATGTAATTGTTGGAGTTGGTGAATTAAATAAAGAGAAGGCGGGTACTTTTATAAATAAAGCTCTTTATTCTCTTCTAATATATCTTCTATTAAATCTTCTATATAATGCGTGTATCGTTGTGGCGTAGCTGAGATGCTTCCTCTCGGACGTTTGTGTGCGAGCGCCGAGGATTTCGGCGGGATCGCTCACGGCGTCAGCGGTGTGCGGGCACGCAGGCGATGGAGGGCCCGAGGGGAGAGAGCGACAGACTGTTCGCTGCACTACTCTGCTACTGCGTGGCGACATCTCTCTTCTTTATCATCTAAATAGTGCACTCTATAGAGAGTGCGTGGACTCG
>JAWWEQ010000027.1:485266-661162 GCA_035583055.1 Torymus tubicola
TCGGGGAAAAAGTCGAGCTCGACCAATTCCCCAAACTTAAAAGTAAAAAAGTGAAAAAAGAATGAAAGTCCGCTATGATGGCGGACGTCAAATTCATAAAAAAATTCAAAACTATGATTTTTAAGCAATTTTTGACTGTAAACTAGAATGGCCACGCCCCCTGCGCGTTGTCGCGCGCCAACCCCCCGCTGTCTAAACGAAGTTTTTACATTATAGGCACGACCGTACTGCTCAGGAGAATCTTGTATTTTCATTCGAGTGAAAATTGCAACACTTCGAATATATTCGAAGTACTTATAAAAACTGAATTTATAATAATAATCAAATTATACAGATTGAAATTATACAGTCGTATTTGAAATTTCTGTATCAAATTGAATTCTGTTAAATAATAAACGATAATTGACTGTATAGTATTGAGTGCATAGTGTATTGAGACATTAAAAAATCGTTTTTATAGATCTAATTCATCAAGAATTCATTTTATATGATAATATTAAATAGGACAAAGTTTTGTTTGAATATTATCTTCAACTTTTGTATGTAACATTTTGGCATGCAATCAAATCCTGTCAAATTGTAGCCGAAAATTGTCCATTTTACGTATATTTAGGCGTTTAAAATCGTTCGAAATTGATTTTATATGAAAATGATATGTATAGGAAAAAGTTTTTTTTAATATTATCTATAACTTTTACATTTAACGTTTTTGTGTAAAGTCAAATTCTGTAAAGTAATAGCGAAAAAACGACTATTTTTTATCTTTTAAGCGGGTTTTCCGCTATTTCATTGTTAAATATTGTTCGTAAAAAAAATTTTTAATATAAAAATGATGTATTTTTATTAGTTTTAGCAGATGCGTTTGTGGTTTTAGAATTTTAATTTCATTTGGTACCCATTGTATTGAAAAATCATTTTTTTCTCATTTTTAAAAGCTCTGGCATTTTTTTAAATTTCTCACCGATCTCCCTCAATATAAGACCATATGTTACTTCTAATTAGACGAACATATAATTAAAAAATCAACGAGATCCGTCAATTTTTCGGTGAGATAATCGGGTTACTTGATTACATAATACGTATAACAGACATACATACACCTTGAATAATGCTTAAAATAAACTCATTTTGAATGGGAAATGATTTTTATGTTGTACATTTTCGAAAATTGAAGTGTTACAATTTTTGCCCTGACGAAACTACAGGGCTCTCCCGAGAAGCGGTCGTGCCTAAAAATGATTTACTCAAATACTTTTTATACGTACAACTCTTCAGCCCTAAACTACATAAAATACCAACAATTTAAGCCCAACTGGATGAAAATCCATCACCTCTGTGAACCTGCAGGTGACGGCAAAGTCTAAATTTTGAAATGTCCATATTTTGGGACAAAGTAGGTCTAGAATTTCCATTTTATTAATTATTCAAATTTCTCGTCTTGGTCCAGTTCTATTTTCTATTTTCATTAATGATTTAGTACCAAGAATTTAATTTTCGAATTTACTTCTATACGCTGACGATGTTAAAATGTTTTTATTCAATTAATTCTACGATGTTCTAAAGAATTTGCAAATTGATTTAGATGCTTTAACAGATTGGTGTACGAAGAATGAACTCTTTATGAACATTGAAAAATGTAAAGTAATATCATCTTATATAAGGAAAGTAAACACGTACTGCATGAGTATTTTATTGATAATAGGTTGTTATATCGAGTCGATATAGTGAAAGATTTCGGAATTTTATTTGAATCGAATATTACTTTTGCCCCCCCCCCCCCTCCATATTGATAGTATTCAAAATCGATCAAATCTTTAGGCTTTCTAAAACGTATTATTTGCGACTTTGCTGATGAATTGGTTATTATTTATCTGTACAAATCAATTGTCTTACCAAACCAGCTCTACTGTTGTAAAATCTGGTCTTTTTTATTTTAGATAAAGTTAAATTACTTGAAGCAATTCAACATAAATTCTTGAGATTCATAGCATATAAATTAAATCAGCCGATGAGCCCTTAGCGTCCAAGTGTTCTCTTCCTACTATATTGCTTCTCTCCACAGAATGCAAGATGCTCTGACTTCATCAAAGAATTATTTGATCAAAGACAATTAATTTATAACTTAAGGTATTACTGTACTCTTCTCGAGAATACTACTTACTCGAACTATGGATTTTTCTCATCCGTGAATAGAATGAGAAGACTATATATTCTTCCGATGGAAATTAGAAATATTAGTTCTGTTAGTTTATTTAAGTTTAGAGTAAAATCTTTAGTCTCACTTTATTAATAAATCACACACACGCACACACACACAGTTATAAACATAGAACATTTTATGCCACCCTTATTGCTTTACCTCACTCAGCTAGTTTTTATCTCTTACTATTACTTTTTTGTATTATATTCGATTATGTTTTTTGCAAAGGGCTTATTTAGCCAGTTTGATTACTAAATAAATAAATAAGTTACCTTTTTGAAAATTATTTCCGCATTCTCTTTGTCATGGAATTCTGAAAATCCTTCTTCATATCAAGGTAAAATTTGTACTTAAGAGCAGTAAAAATTACCGTGATTTCGCGCTAAAAAATCCCATGAGTTCCTATCATTTTTATATTATTTCCGCTGCAAAATTTACTAAAGGTAAAAGTTACCGAGTGCTCCAGTAAAAATGAACGTATAAATAGTATATTTTTCTAACATTATAATTATTGAAAATGCGCGAAATAACTTCTAGAAAAGACGGTTAATCATTGATTGCCGTGAATTTCATGGTAATTTTTACGGAAAAATTCTATCCGTGTATCCATGACTTCGAACACTACCCCAGTAGAAATGTAATCTGTACAAAACTTCTATTTAAAAAGTTTACTCTCTATACTGCTCGAATCTTCAATCCCCATTATTTTCTATGAGCGTCAATGTACATAAATTTGTTCGAAGTCAGGACTTTCATGTTTTTAAAAATAGACGTATTTTTCAATGTTTCCGTGTACAATACGCAGTATCGCTTTCAAAAAAGGTATTTGAGAAAAGTGTAATCAGTAATTGTTTATTTGACACTTAATGAACTGACTGCATATATCAGCACAAAAGTAATAGTCTATAAAATAGTTAGAATCTACTGCTATACAGCTGATCTCATATGTTTGACTTATTGCATATACTGTAAAATTTGAACTCCAAATAAATGTTTCAGAACAAGCATCAGAATCAGAACTTGTTTAAAAAACTCATATATTTAAAATTTAAAATACACAGCACTACATGCACAGTAATATCTGTTAATGTTCTATAAGTATACAAACATTTTAGTTTATTAATTACACTTAGGTATAATTCAAATATGTCAATTATTACCAAAACAGTATAATTCAAAGTTTATATTAAACATGTATGCATATCATCAAGTGTTGTCTACTAGAGAAAACAGTGCCGGGCAATAAATATATTCATAAACAACAACCAGTGGTATCCCCAAAAACTTAGTTAAAATAAGAGTATATGACCTCTTAATTATTCACAATAATAATAATATTCATACGTCACGTTACATTACTGCACCTCTACAAACGTAATACGTGAAAGGCGAATGTCCCGAACGGCCACCACGGAAACTCTGTAATATGTATTTCATTACAACAGGTGAATAAAGATCGCGTGATCTTCCTCTTATTTGCAAACACATTGGAGTATCAAGAAAGTTCAATGCTTTATAATTTAAATGTTCAGATGTAATCCTTTGTTCATTATTTATTGATTCAATTTTATTAATTTTATAAATTTATTGCGCAAGTTACGATATTATCAATAATTTTAAACTATATTTAGAATTGCTGAACCTCTTTGATTGATGTTTGCTGATTACTTTTTAAACTAATTTTTATAAAAGATTACGTGCTTTAAAACTTTTGTTAAATCTTAGAAATTATTATATAATATTATTGCAAAGAAAAAGGAAACTTAAATATTAACAATACAAAAAGATTCTTTCTTTCTCTTTTACTGACTGTGCGTACTAGATGAACGCCGATATGTCACATACAAAAAACGGCCTTACCTTGAAAAAGTACAATAATTTATAAATCGACCAATTATAATGTCTTTTATTGAAACAGTTTGTTCATTTTTATAATTTCAGTTAATACAAACAAATTTAAATTACTATATGTGTACTAAACTGTTTTTTCTGAATGTGGATATTTATAAAAAGAAACTATAAATAGAATGGTTGAAAACAAAATTTAGCATATTACCATTATAATTGTAAAATTGTAGAAAGCTACTACAGCTCTATTGGTTCCGAATTCACTTAATTGTAGATTCCAAATGCCTTCAAAGTACTCATTAGCACAATAGTATAAGTCTATTAGATTACGGATAGCTGTAAAATACAAAAACATAATAATTGACAATTTGTAAAATTTTTCAGACCTTTTGGAATGATCGATTATATAAACTTAAAAAAATAGTTTTCATAAAAATTACAAAGACTTTGCCAAAAATATCATACTGAGTTTTAAAAATAGTACAGATTCCATATTTTTTATGTACAATATATCAATGGCTCTTTCGTTTTTAAGTGAAGTTCCAATAACACATTTTTTACTGTTTTAAGCATAAACAAGCGATTATTTTACGCAAGATGAATCTTCTTATGAAAAAGTGTTATATAAAAAAAGTTATTTTATATACTTTTAATTGCGAAAGAACAATAAAAATAAAAAATTTATCCTTTTTATAGTCATTGGATTATATCGAACAGCCCCGAGCAAATAAATCTAGGAAAACTGACCTCGAAAAGAATTTATCGAGACTTCAGACTTGATAATAGAGTTTTCGCGCTGATTTCCTCATATACATGGAAATCTTGAAAAAATTTACACTTTTAAGCACACATTATAGTCGCGTTTTCCTCTTATATAAAATAGTCTACAAGCAAAAATGTCTTTGTGTAATTTTAAAGATTTCTTTAAAAAATGTTGAAAGAGCTTTTTCCTAAAATTTTGGTTATTTCAACTAAAATTTCACGCATAACGTTTCAAAAAAGAAAATAAAACTAAAAAAAAGTACTTTCATTTACTTTTTTGAAAATTTAAAAGTGCTAATTTTTAAAAAAATTCTAATATTGCTATTTTCTTAGAAAATTTCAATCTTAAAAAGAAGTAAAACGAAGAGATTTTCATTTGTACAAGATTTTTCTATAAGAATGAAAAAACGCATCCGAAGGCCTCCCTTAAAAAAAAAACCAATTATGTAGCCGTGATAGGTGTAAATTTTTTCTGGATTTCCTCAAATACCTCAATCTATTAATACTTGAGGGTAATAAAATTTAGTACGTGATGATAAGCATCAAGACGTTTATAAAAATCCATATTTTAGTAATAAAATAAGTCAAATAGTTCAACAGCTCATCAGTCAGAAGACATTTTGACACACTACAAATTTTGGGAAAAATACAAAAATCCAATGCTACAAAGAATTAAAGAGCACTAGCTATTCGTCGCAGCACAGGCTCGCGAATGTCTGATAAATTTGAAATTTAATTTTGCACCGCGATGGCCGCGACACGGGGACGAGGCATCATCGCACTTATAAAAGGCCCCTCTCTTACTCTCTGACTCTTAATTCTGTGAAACCAGCGGATCGACCGTATGCACGGTTCACCTGTTTCTCGATCCGACTTTTCTTCTAATTCTATTGGCTTTGTGAACCGACAGTTTCGCGAATCAGTTAGCAATAATCCAGAAACTCGGTGCATACATGTGGTGGCTCAACTAAAAGTGAATAGCGTCAAGACAATACATTGTCTTAGTAGTGTTTGCCTATCGGCGGTGAAGAATCTAGCCGCAAAATGTCGTACAGCAATTCCACAGTTGAAGAGGCATGTCGTCCTCGTAAGATGCCCAAAGTTCAACCTGGAGACGAAGTTGTTATTAGTGGAATATCAGGTAGATTTCCAGAATCCGACAATGTAAAGCATCTGCAGGAAAATCTGATAAAGAAAATGGATCTCATTACGGATGACGGTCGTCGCTGGAAGTTAGGTATGTGCTCGCTCTGTGATAAAAAAAGTATTTTACTTTGATTTAAACAATGACATTGAAATTATGTAATTGATATTAGAATTAAAAATAATTTAAAAATTAATTTAAATACATGTATGTTGGAAACAAATTTTTTAAATAATTTTAGTTAATGAAAATTAGGCAAAAATTCGCCAATTAGAATTATTATTATCGCTATATTACTTATTTAAATAAACTTTTGCAGTTATCTGTATCTTTAATCAGGATCATGCTAAAATATATATAAAAAATATCAAGTAGTATAATAAAAATAATTTATATCACCTGCATCTTCATATCACTTCGATAAATATGGGAATAATAAAATCTATATTATTGTTTGAAATATATAAAAATATCATATCAAAAAAATACATTGATTACATTACTGTTCAAAATAAAAATAAATTTATAGAAGAAGTGGTATTAACTATATAATTTTCATTTCTTAACTTGCGTAATTTTGAACATTCATGTTCGCTCATTATACAATTATTGTTTATCACATAAATATTTATATGCAGAAAAGTCAATACAAATAACGTATCCTTATAAATATAAAGATTATAATAACTTTTAGGACATTTTAGAAACACAAATTTTCTTATTAAAATGCAACTCCTCTAATGGAATAAACATTTCATAATTTGACATTCTGATTCACGAACTCATTAAACATTTATTTTATCCTTTGACGCTCTAGCGTGTTAGCTTTTTGAGTTGCAAATTTTTTCAATTTTATTTTATATAAAACTTAATATCTAGTATTCATCTTCCACAAGTTTTCAAAGAATTTAAGTTCAAACAGTATTACCAGAAAAAAAGCATTTCAATACCACAAAGGTATAAAGCAGTTAGCAATAAAAATAGTCGCTTTCAGGTAATCTTTCTTTTAAATGGTCTACCAAATGAACTTAAAACAATCTGTAACTCAATCTCTAGGAAAACTAATTCAAACGCTGAATTTTGAATAATTTATAGCAAAGTTGATGTCAATAAACAACTATGTGATATATGAGCATATCCCCAAAACTTTTGCATCTACTTGAAACTGATGAAATGGCTTATTTATGCAAGAATTTTAGCTACAAATAATTATAATTCTACAAATTTTCATTATTTAGGTAATAAGTAATATTTTTGCCGAGTAAACATTTATATACTAATTCTCGTAATCGATTTAGAGCTCCTAAAAATAAAAAAAATGCAATATTTTCTAGTGAAACTCAATAAAATGTCAAGATTCTTAATAATATTTTTTTACATCGCCGTTAATTAGAACTCTGAAATAAAGAGCATTCAAAATTTGAAATTATGACAAAGTTAACGTTCCAAGGAATTCGTCCCTTTTCTAAAATGTGAGATAGTAATATTGATTGTTAGTTTTTATCAAAATAAACCTTTTAAACACTGTCCGTGTGTGTGCCTTAAAAATTCTTCAAATGGCAGTAATTAAAACCTAATCAATTAAAAAAATATAGATTTAACAGTAGCACAACTATAATACAGTTTGGTTTAACTTTATTGTTGGTGTACTCATAAGTTGTCATAATATATTAATGTGCAGAAGCAGGCGCATTACTTTTAGTTGCAATATGAAGCTTTTAGAACCTTAGGAGTATAAGTAAAATGGCTGTTTTACATAGTCTAGTGTATACGAAACACAATGCTATTCTTTGGGAAAAACGCACACTTGGGAAAAAATAAGTAACACTGACGAGATCTTATTCTCCAAGCGGTCAAATGAATATATGGAAAAGTATAGGACTATTCTTGCAATTGGTTTCTGGTAATTTTTTTCGTGAAAAATGACAAAGTTTTGGGGATATGCACATATATGTATGTAGAGGAAGTATATTTATTATAGTTAGTTAGTTTTAAGTTAGTTTATAAATGTATAAGGCCTACGCACAGGTAACTTGATTACCTCTGTCGGATTTACAATGTATTATTGTTAACTACTGGTGGAATAAATAGTAAGATTAAAAGTCAAAACTAAAAATACAATAATTAAATTTACTTTTAAAGTTGAATATTAATATTAAATCAAACTTGATTTATTTGGCTAAAGCGCAATTCTTTCTTAAAAATTTTATGTTGACGCGCCAATCGCATTTTCATGTTTTATGCACTAAGTGAGTTCCATTGTTTGCACTTGATCTGAGATTCGTTAGCTGCAAATGAAATGGCATTTATTCACCTGCATTGCAAAATTGAATATAAATTCTTCTGAATTTTTAAACTTCAGATCTCCTATGTTTGAAGAACGAAAATTTTCTTAATGAATCGCATTTAGAAACTATCAGAATTGATGTTATAAGATTTAAGTATTTTACTTATTTAGTAGAATGTTTTCTTTTTTTTTTAGAAATAAAAAATTTTAATTTTAAACGTTTTTGAAAATGATTTTATTTAATTTTTATATATCATATGCATCACAGGAAATTATTGATTTCATTTTGGTAACTAAAATAACATCTATCGAATCATTTAGGCTTTATTAAACTATTTTTTATAAATTCATAATGCAGTTTCTTACAAAATTCTACAATTCAGTTATTTAAATTTCTACATTAAGTATACGCTTGTCATGTCATTCATAAATGTACACTTTTAATGACCCAATTAAATGAAATGACAATGGCCAGGAAAAGTTTTTTTTAGGCGAAAATAAATGTTGATAACCACACAAATTAAGAAAACTGTACCGTTTCGATAATAGGATTGAGGTAATATAAGTTTCTAAAAATTTTAAAACAGATAGTTATGCATTTCATTCCAACTTTTGATCTTATATATTTGAACTTGGACAAATCTTTTACAAATCCTCTTGATGTAAAAAAACCCTTTTATAGATTTTTTTGGATAAAACGAAAGTATATCAAAATAAAAAAATTACTATTCTAAAATCAGTGCCTTACTAGGCATCGCTTAGAATCTACTTTTGCTGTATACAGTACTGTTTGAATCTAAATTTTAACTCATTTTTAATTTCCTATTCTATGAAATATGGTTAATTTTTTCAATATCTAATAGGTATATGAATTCTATTAAATACAATTTTATCAAAAAATCAAAGTAAATATCTGTGGTCGTTTCGTAAATCCATTATCAGAAGAGATCTATTTACTACATATATTTAATTCTTATTACAACATTCAACAAAATATTTAAAAGTATAACATTAATAAAGCCAAACGCTATTTCCATATTGTAAAACCCCCTAAAAATTTCTTTTAACAATTATATTTGCAGACCATCCTGACATTCCTCAACGTACGGGAAAAATCTATAATGTTGATAAATTCGACGCCCTGTTCTTTGGTGTGCACTTCAAACAAGCGCATACTATGGATCCTATGTGTCGTATGTTATTGGAACATGCATACGAAGCCATCATTGACGCAGGTGTCAACCCAAAACAAATTCGTGGTAGTAGGACTGGCGTTTTCATGGGTGCGTGCTTCTCTGAATCTGAAAAAACTTGGTTCTATGATAAACTTCAGGTAATTTTCCATGTGCCCGTAATATTTAATAATTTTTAAACATAATCTTTCCTAAAAAAAATTGTTTACAACTACCTTAAATTAAACTTTAGGTCAATGGCTTTGGTATCACCGGTTGTGCTCGTTCAATGCTATCGAATCGCATTTCTTATTTTCTTGGCATACATGGACCAAGTTACACAATCGATACGGCTTGCAGTTCAAGTCTGTATGCAATGGAACAAGCTTACAGAGCAATCCAAGAGGGTCATTGTGATGCTGCTATAGTTGGAAGTGGAAATCTTTGTCTACATCCATACGTCTCTATGCAGTTTTTTAAATTAGGTAAAATCGAAAAATTAATTATCAACAGCGTTTTTGAATACAATTATTAAGTATAGTGTTCTTAATGAATTTTCAATTAATTATAAATGCAAACGAGTTTAAGAACAAAAATGACGTTTCTGTCAGCTTCGAAACTAATGTTAGTCTTTTTCATTCAAACCTTCTCTTCAAAAAAGGTGTATTATCATCGGATGGAAGGTGCAAAGTCTTTGACGAATCGGCCAACGGCTACGTCCGCAGCGAGGCTATTTCTGTTGTTTTCCTTCAGAAAGCTAAGGATGCCAAGCGTGTCTATGCCACGATGGTTCATGGTAAACTCAACTGCGATGGTTTTAAGGAGCAAGGCGTTACCTTCCCCTCGAGCCGCATGCAAAGTTTACTCCTGAAAGAATGTTACTTAGAGTGCGGAGTACCGCCTAGTGCTGTTAGCTATGTTGAGGCCCACGGTACTGGTACTCGAGTTGGAGATCCTGAAGAAGTCAGTGCTATCGACCGAGTGATGTGCCAAGATAGAAAAACTCCATTGTTGGTAGGATCAGTGAAATCAAATCTTGGTCACGCTGAACCAGCCAGTGGATTATGCGCTATCGCTAAAGTGAGTAAAAACTATAAAAGAAATTGGTATCGAGATCTGTTAATTATTCAATTTCATTTCGGATTTTGATGGAAAAATTTTTGAAAAATAGATATAAATTACTGGTCACATTTCTTTTGATTTATGAGCGATTTTTCGTTACTTAACTTTAAACTATCATAACATCAGATAGATTTGATATTTCTTAATTCTGAAAAAATGAAAAGCTTGGACTCTATAGTTTTATTTTCTTTTTTTGTATAATTGTATTTCAGATTATTCTGGAATAAATAATTAACATAAAACAGAGCATTTTTTCAGCATTTTCTTAAAATAAAACTAAAAATGTCGTCAACTTAAGTTTATCAAAGCGTTAGGGTCCAATATCTAATATTCCAGCATTCTTTATATTTGTGGCATTGAAAAATATATCTCAAAGGTCGTAAATAATCCGTGATTCGTTAGTCTGAACCTTGTATATTAAGTATGTAATTTCGATTTTTTTCTGATAAAGGTCGTAACAGCAATGGAATCTGGTATCATTCCGCCAAATTTGCACTTTAAAGAACCAAGAAAAGGTGTAACAGCATTAGAAGAAGGTAGAATCAAAGTCGTGACAGAACCGACCCGTTGGGAAGGCGGTTACGCCGGTATCAATTCTTTTGGATTTGGTGGCGCTAACGCACACATTTTGCTCAAATCTAACCAGAAGACCAAAGTTAATAATGGTTTACCAAGTGACAACCTTCCAAGATTAGTGCCTATATCAGGTCGAACAGAGGAAGCCGTAGTTACTATTTTAAATGATGTATGATTTAAATTTATTTATTAAAATATAACTATATATGGTGTATTTATTGTGTGCTTTTTAAATCATCAGCTCAACAGTAGACCGGTTGATGTTGAATATGTCGCATTATTGTACAATATCCATTCGGACGATATAAATGGCCATCTATACCGAGGTTACACAATTCTACCGCCTTCTGGAATTGCTAGTGAACCTGTAAAAGATATTAAATCATATCCAGGAGTAAAAAGACCAGTTTGGTTTGTCTTTTCTGGCATGGGCTCTCAATGGCCGGGAATGGGTAATAAAAAATATTTGAAACAATTTAAGAAACATTTACTTTTATTCTGACTACTAAAAATGTAATTACACAGGTGAAGCATTGCTACGCATACCAGTATTTGCTGCTGCTATTAAAAAATGTGACGCAGTCCTTAGACCAAGAGGTGTTGATATTTATCATGTGATAACGAATAAAGAAAAATCGGCATTTGATAACATTTTAAATTCATTTGTGGGAATCGCTGCTATTCAGGTAAATGTCAAGTTTATATATTTGGATTTTAACAAAATTTTTATTTTATCTTGTTAAACATTCTACTTAATATTTATAGATTGGTTTAGTAGATCTCCTACATTCATTAGGTATTGTACCTGATAACATAATAGGTCACTCAGTCGGTGAATTAGGTTGTGCCTATGCTGATGGGTGTTTTACGGCTGAACAAATGATTCTATCTGCTTACTCACGTGGTTTGGCTTCCGTCGAGACGAAAGTTATTCATGGCTCTATGGCTGCTGTCGGTATGGGATACAATGAACTCAAAAAGCTTTGCCCGCCAGACATCGAAGTGGCTTGCCATAACTCAGGAGATAGCGCTACTATCAGTGGACCAGCTGAGTCCATGAAAGCCTTTGTAGCGGATTTGACGGTAATGAATCTTTTATTGCTGTTGTACACTGCCATATATATAAATTAAACTCATTATTTTATATACTTAGGCTAAGAAAATTTTTGCAAGAGAAGTTCCGTGTAGTAATATCCCTTACCACAGTCGTTATATTGCACCGGCTGGGCCAAAGCTTTTAGCCTATTTACAAAAGGTTATTCCAGACCCTAAACCACGAAGTTCGAAATGGCTAAGTAGTTCAGTACCCATGGATAAATGGGATACTCCGCTTGCTCAATTTTCTTCAGCTGAGTACCATACCAATAATCTTTTAAGTCCTGTACTATTTGAAGAAACTTCAGCTCTAATACCAAAAGATGCAATCACTATAGAAATTGCTCCTCATGGTCTTTTACAAGCTATTATTCGACGATCACTTCCACCCAGTGTAACAAATATTGCTTTGACTCAACGTGGTCATGCTGACAATGCTGAGTTTTTGCTAAATGCTCTTGGAAAATTATTTATAGTTGGGCTACATCCGCAAATGGGTAAGTTCCTTATCTGCTTTATAAAATATTTACGTAAAATTTATAGTCTAAAAATTAAACATTTTATTTGTTTAGCAAACCTTTATCCATCCGTCGAGTTTCCGGTGAGTCGCTCAACGCCAATGATTTCTCCTCTTATCAAATGGGAACACTCAGATGAATGGTACGTAACATCGTACAAGTCACAACAGAAAATTGTATCTGGAGAGCGTATCGTCAAAATTGAAATATCGGATTCTGAATATGAATCCATGGCTGGTCACGTTATAGATGGAAGAAATCTATTCCCAGCAACTGGATACTTGGCATTGGTCTGGGAAACTGTAGGTATGATGCAGGGCGAACCATACTTTGAAGTTTCGGTAGTTTTTGAAAATGTCAAATTTTTGAGAGCTACGAATATTCCTAAAGAAGGAGCGATTGAATTCACCGTTAGTATTCATAAAGGTAACTCATTTCAATAAAACTTACTATCAATAAACTCTGTTTTATATCGATAAAAGTAACTGAACTGATTCAAGTAAGGTGTTTATTTCAAATGGTTTTTCCTTAGGATCTGGAAGATTTGAGATTGTTGAAGGTGGTGTTGCTGTAGTGCAAGGATTCGTACGTGTTTGTCCTAATCCAGCTGAAGAAAAAATAAATGCTCCTATTCCAAAGGACGAAGAAGAAGAACCAATGTCCCCTCGAGATGTATACAAAGAGCTGGCACTTCGTGGTTACCAATATACAGGCGTATACCGAAGTATTAAATCAGCGGCTATTAACGGTTCTAGAGGTCATATTGAATGGGCTAGTGACTGGGTCGCCTTTATGGACAATATGTTGCAAATGCAAATCCTCGGTGTCGATACGCGTGGCCTTTTCGTACCAACGAGAATAAAGAAACTTGTCATAGATACAAAAGCTCACTTGTCTCAAATCAAATTTGGCGAAATAGGAAAAGGTAAGACTGTAGTAATAATTCAATTTCAATTACTTTCTGTTACTTGTAATTAAATCAAACATAAATATTTTATTCTTTAGAATTTCCCGTTTACGTTAATAAACTTTACAACACCATTGTGTGTGGGGGTGTGGAGGTGCGCGGGTTAAAAGCAAGTGCTATCACGCGTAAGAAGCCTGCCGGCGAGCCAGTTCTCGAAGAGTACAGATTTGTCCCTTATCAAGACAAAGTTGAAACAAGCCTTCCTGAAATTGCTAAATTAGTAGCAGAAATTAGTTTAGAAAATCAGTTGGTGATTAAAGTGAAAACGATTGAGTTGATAGAAGAAGCTGACAAAGTTCCAATCAATAATCTGCTATCTCCCCTACTTTCTGCATCATTTGGTGATGAACCTTTGATTCAAGCGGATATTAACATTGTTTGTGAAAACATTAAATCGATAGACACCAGTGATTTACCAGCTAATGTAGTTGTAGCTGATTTAAAGAAAGTCAACTCAGATGCAAATGCATTGCTGGTAGTTGGTCATCGGTTGCTATCTAAAAGTCGCGAAGCTAATTTGAATCTTCTACTTTCGGCATTAAAAGAGGATGGCTTCTTACTGTCTCGCGAATTAATTAGTGAACTAGGAAATATTGAAACAGTAATACAAGAAAAGAGATTACATATAATTTTAGAGAAAAAATATGAAAATGAAGCATTTATTTTATTAAGAAAATATCAAAGTTTACCAAAGAATATCTCAATTATATCCGTGAAGAATGATTCATTTAACTGGGTAGAAGATATGCGTAAAGTTATGTCAGAAGAACTAGAGAAAGAAACATCTGAACCTATCAGAATTTTGTTCGTTGGACAAGGAGAATTTGAAAATGGTAAGCTAACTTATATATGCTTTACCTTTGTTTTGTATTAAAATCATAAATATATAAAATTTCATTATTTTTTAAACATTACTCTTCTTTTAGGTCTAATGGGTCTCATCAATTGTCTAAGAAAGGAACCGGGTGGAGAAGTTGTTCGTGGATTACTGATTCAAGATCCTAATGCACCAGAATTTTCTTTAAATAATCCTTTGTATGCAAAACAGTTACAAAAAGATTTAGCTGTGTGTGTCCTTCGAGAAAATAAAACATGGGGTGGTTATAGACACTTATCACTACCGCCACCAGAGTTAAAACCAGTACAGCATGCTTTGGCTAATCAATTGGTTACCGGTGACCTTAGCTCATTTTCTTGGTTGGAGGGCCCAATTCATATAGGTTCTGATAAGAAAAATATTGTTAATATAGTTTACTCTTCAGTTAACTTCAAGTGAGTTTGACATACCATACTATATAAATAGTTAAATGTCCCTATGTTGATTTTCTCATTACTTTTTTTAGAGATATTATGTTTGCTACTGGAAAACTTGCAGTGGACAGCACTGCAAGAACCAAGTTTGAGCAAGATATTTTAGGATTCGAATTTTGTGGTATTGATTCATCCGGTAAACGAGTAATGGGTATAGTCGATAGAGCCAGCTTATCAAATCTCGTAGAGGCTGATCCTCATCTTTTATGGGAAGTACCATCTAATTGGTCTTTGGAAGACGCAGCAACTGTACCGTGTGTCTATGGAACATGCTACTACGCGCTTTATGGAAGCGGTACGATTTCCTATAAATTTTTATTTATCTTTTATAAACATGAATTTTACAATTAAATATACGAATTTAATTTTTAGGCAAGATGAAGAGAGGTGATAAGGTGTTGATTCATGCTGGTACTGGTGGTGTAGGTCAGGCTGCTATTCATTTAGCCTTGCACGAAGGCTGCGAAGTATTTACAACAGTTGGAACACCAGAAAAGCGGCAATTCATCCGCAAACAATTTCCACAGATCCCAGATGACCATATTGGAAATTCACGCGATACTAGTTTTGAAAAAATGATTCTCGAACAGACTAATGGCAAAGGTGTCGATATTGTGCTTAACAGTCTTGCTGAAGATAAACTTCTCACATCTGTCAACTGTTTAGGGTGGGGTGGGCGTTTCCTGGAAATTGGAAAATTTGATTTGTCTGTAGACAATCCACTGGGAATGGAATGTTTCTTGCGCGAGGTCAGTTTTCATGGTATTATGTTAGATCACGTCATAATTGGACCATTAGAACAAAAGCTAGAACTCCAGAAGTATTTGTCTGAAGGATTAAAAAGCGGAGCGATTAAACCACTTATTAGGTAAGGTCATTGTTAGATCACTTGTATTTAAGACCAGTTATAGACTATACTTTTAGTTACATTAAGTGAAACATTTTCTATGTTCGCCAGGACTGTATTTGGTAAAGATCAGGTGGAGGCAGCATTCCGTTACATGGCTGCTGGTAAACATATGGGCAAGGTTATTATAAAAATACGTGATGAAAAAGAATCTCTAACTGCGCCCACTTTAGCTTTGCCACGATATCACTGTCTTAAAAACCGAAGTTATGTCATTTTGGGAGGTCTCGGAGGCTTTGGACTAGAATTAGGTAATAAAACAAAAATAATTGAGAATTTAATGAAAATTTGTTATCATAATGTCTTAATTTATTTATTTAGCGGAGTGGCTCATAATGCGAGGTGCTAAAAACCTTATTCTCACCTCTCGTACTGGTGTAAAGAATGGTTACCAAAAAATGCATATTAATCTTTGGAAAAGTTATGGAGTAAATGTCGTCATAATAGCTGCTAAAAATGCAGCAAAACGCGAAGAATGTCAAGAAATTTTGGAAACGGCAGCTAAGATTGCTCCTGTTGACGCTGTATTTAATTTGGCGGTTGTGCTAAAAGATGCTATCTGGGATAACCAAACGCCAGAAAACTTTGAAGAATCATTCCGATCCAAAGCCTGGGCAACGAAGAATTTAGATATACTAACAAGGAAAGTATGTCCCACGTTAAGGCATTTCGTTGTTTTCTCATCAGTGTCTTGTGGAAGAGGAAATGCTGGTCAAACGAATTATGGAATGTCAAACTCAGTAAGTAACTTTAAATCTCATAATACTCTGTGATTTAGTAATATATAAAATATATGTAGGTTATGGAACGAATTTGCGAAAGACGCGTGGCAGAAGGTTTACCAGGATTAGCAGTACAATGGGGTGCTGTAGGCGATGTTGGTCTCGTAGCAGAAATGCAAGAGGACCATAAAGAAATAGTCATTGGTGGCACTTTGCAACAGAGAATAACATCATGTTTAAAAGAACTTGATAGCTTCCTCCAACAAAAGCGACCAGTAGTGTCTAGCATAGTTGTAGCAGAGAAGAAAGCAGGTGGAGCTGGAGCCCTAAATATTGTCGACACAGTTCTTAATATCATGGGTATAAATTATCATTAATATTATACTTTCGAATTACTGTTATACAAAATTTCACGATATCTAAAATATATCTTGTTTACAGGTCTTAAGGATTTGAAGGGTGTAAGTCCTAATACATCGCTTGCCGAATTAGGTATGGATTCGATGATGGCCGTAGAAATTAAACAGACATTAGAACGAGAATTCGGACAATTCCTTACTGCACAAGACATCCGAGGCCTTAATTTCGCCAAGCTGCAAGAGATGGTGGTCGTTGGTGAAGAAGAAAATGCCGATAAAGTTAGGACAGCAGCTGAAAGCGAAACAGTCACAGGTTTGAACCTACTCGTGCGTCTCATAGGCAATAAAGACATAAATCCTGAGACATGTCTGAAAATGTCATCGAAAGCTGAACCTGACAGAGAAGAAATCTTCCTTATTCCTGGACTCGAAGGTGTACACTCTGTCTTTTCAACGCTAGCACCAAAAATTAAAGCACCTGCCACGTGTTTACAATTAGGTATTAATAATACCAATGGAAAATCTATCTTCGACATGGCTGATCATCTTTTATCGGTAAGAAGTATTATGGTTATCGAATAAATTTAATCGCTTAAATACTGAAATCATATGGTAAAATTAAAAAAATTTCATCACTTAGAATGTACTGAAAAAGAACAAGAATCGCCGTAATTTCACTCTGACTGGATATTCCTACGGTAGTCTTGTTGCCATTGAACTAATGAGGCGATTAGAAGCTGAAGGTTTTGATGGCCGATTGATTCTTATTGACGGTGCTCCCGAATATGTGAAAAGAATTATTAGCCAACAATTACCGTCTGAAAACAAAGAAGAACTTCAAAACCACGTTTTATTGGGTATTATGAGTATGGTTTCGCCAGGAAACATTCCAGAGGTAATTAGAATTAATAGTTTTTTATTAACGATGTCCAAGCAGCCTACTCGCTTAGGGCGTATTCTCCCTCACATTTATTTTTCATTCCTATTATGACATCATACCTGTACATTTCCTAAGAACTTCTCTTTTATCTACACTGTTTAGTTTCCCTATCCAATCTATAGGCAAACCACGTGGGATAAATCCTAATTTGGAAAACCCGTCGTAGGATGGTCGGTATATTGGATTAATTCAGTTTGGATGTCTAGGTCACATTCCGTAGGTTTAGACACCAAAACTGTATTATCCACCCCACCTCCTGTACAATTTATCCGAAGGCACTTTCAACACCTAACCGATCACACAAAGTGTCGCAGAAAAAACGCAGTTATCTATCCAAGTACCAACCGCGTTAAATACTGCTTAATTTCTGTGATCGGCTGAGGTGCCGACTGCGCTACTTGCCAAACAGTCGGTTTTAGAATTAATAGTTACAAATAGAAATTTCTTGGTATACGGATAAAAATAATGTAATAAAAATTACCATATAAGATTGTAGATATGGGGTTGATTCGAAATACTAAAAAAATTACCATCATTTAAGTCCATCTCACTTTTACAATCAGGCATAAAAATTTGTACTATAAAATTTTTCACCTAAAATATTCTAAATATCTAACGTTTCAATTTAGTGTTAAAATCTATCTTTCCAATTTTAGTTTATGGCTGATCTAGAAAAATACAAAACTTGGGATGAAAAGTTACAAGTTTTGATCAAACGTACCGATACGAAGGCGATAGATATGACGGAAGACCATAAAAAAGCCTTGTGTACTGCTGTTTACAACAGAATATTAGCTGCTCAAGAATATGATATTTCTCAATTACCACGCATCAAAGCTCCAATTGTCTTACTCAAACCAACGCAACCAAGTCTTAGTGCGATAAGCGAAGATTATGAACTTTCTAAGGTAAGTCTTTCTCATGAAATTCCAACTGAGTAAAATCGTCGAAACCCACTAATATTCAACACCGTTTCGATTAATCCGGTATTCCACTTAATAATCAATATATCATATTTTTATTTTGCAAATGTGAAAACTATTTAAGTACATCATATACATTTTACTCGTATTATTTGTAAATAAACCTTATATAAGAAACTTCTATTATTGGCATTACTAATAAATTTAAAAAATTTCATATTTAGGCAACGAGTGGAAATATAGAAGTTTATTACATTGACGGAAATCACGTCACAATGCTGGAAAATGAGAATGTTGCGGCAGCAATTAACGGAGAAACTTTAGAAGACGCAGCATCATTTAAGAAGGAGCTTATGCAGCAATGAAAACTTCAATGTGCCGATTACTTATAGTGCATCACTATTTATGTATGTATCATAACATTATTTTGTAAGTAACTCCCTTATGTATAGTTTCATCTTACCTTATTATTTTGAGTAATAAAGATTATTCAACACAATACTCACAATTGATACTAATGATATAAACCTGCTACTCGTAACCTGTTCACCGAAAAAGATTAATATGGCATCTGAAAATAAAGAAAATGCAAGTTTCAAAGCAAATAAATACTCAAATAGGAAATAGAAAGGCAAAAATTTTGAATGTATCGCTCGCTATAATAGTGACCACATAATGTTTCTCATTCCTCAATGTTTTTTATTTTGTACTTCAACTTTCATTATAAAATATAATTATATCTTACACGTTTGAGATCTCAGAACGCACTGTCAGAATAGATAAGCACTATGGTTACACATTTTCAACAAATACTACATTATACTGAAACATTTGCGAATGAGTATATACAATATAAAAAAAAAGAAAAAAGTTTCTCAAAGCATAATAACTTACTCTACTCGAAAAGCTTTCAAATATTTAGACAAATGATCTAGCATCTGCAATTCTAGACATTGTAAGAAAAAAGTTTTTTCTTCAACGTATAAATATTTATAGTCTACCATGTTTACAAAGTTTGTTGTCATGCCTACGTTTTAGAAATTCTATAATAAAATCAGAAAAAAAGTAATATTTCGTACAAAATATTGGTCTAATAATGTAAAGTAAAATTTAAGATGGAATAAATAAATATAATAACATTTTTTTCAAAGTCTTATTAAAGTATTCGAAAACACATCTATTTTATTTGTTTTTCATTCCCCTAAACTTTGAAATACAAAAAGTGCGTAGTCTTATATTTACAAAATGAATCGCATACGGGGAATAAAAACGTACTTCAATGTTTTATGAGCGCCAAACCACATTCCCACTTCAAATAGCTATTTTATTTCTAAAGAAGGAAATGTTTTCTGCAGTTCATTTTGCATTAATATTTAATAGGCCAGAATGTATGCAGTCTATAAAACCATATCATCTTCAGTTTGAACTCCTGTCTGTGAGAACATACGTGCAATGAATTATCAGTATAATTCTTTTTACATGTATTAAGATATCTGTCGCAAATACACTGTTGAATCGAAAGAATAATTATGATTATAAAGTTGTTAAAGATTGGTTTGATACTCTTTGGTGCATGGCCGGGAGTTACAAAGGTAAAGGCATTCATAGGATTTCTTGCTATTGTAGTTTCTTGTTTAATCTTTCAAATTTGGAATGCGATGACTGTATTACACAACTTGGAAGAATTACTTAAAAATTTGGATGTAACTATCGCAATTACTACTTCACTATTCAGATGTGCCTCGTTCCAAGCAAAACATAGGTAATCTTACAGTATGCTTTAAACAAAACGATCATTTATTAAATTAATAAAATTAAATAAGTAGTTACGTTAAATTAGCTTTGCAACATGCAACTAAAAAAGTACAAATTTGTTGAAAAAAAAAATTACAAACTCTACAATTTTAATTTATGTTTTAATATATATGTCTTCTTTATATATTCGTTTATGTTGAATAGAAGTATAAAATGTGTGATAGAAGATATATTATACGTATGGGACAACAATAAGGAAGAAACTGGACGCAGAGTTATGCTGTAAAATGCCAAATTAACTTATTACCTCACAATGATTGTTATCGTGACTTGTATTGGATTAAGCGCAATGTATATAATAATTCTAATAATTACATACAATGCCATACCAATTGACGGTCGACGCTTTGTGTTACCGTCTACATTTCCTTCGTTTGTAAATGCTAAATAATCGCCTGTTTATGAACTATTATGTATTTATCATTTTGTTGTAGTTGTGTTTTCCGTTCATGGAAATATTGTTGTAGATGGGCTACTATTAACATCGGTAAAAATTATTCAGTTACGATAATTAATGTATTTTTACAACATTTATCTAAGTTTCCTCTGGTTCACATATTATTGCATATATCTAATAATTTCTCCAACTATTATTCTAACTTTAATAATAAAAGTTTATGCGACTATATCTTTAAAACCCCCTTCCAACTTCTAATTCAAATTTAGTTTTGCGGTTGAATTTCACACACTTTCAATTTATATTATTCAGATAAGTTCCCGTTATCTACTGATCTACTTTAGATTTATTTCTACTTTACGTCTAATGATCATCCATGCTTACATCAAATTTGCTTTTATTTTTTAAAAGACTATTTTCTATAATAGGTATTTTACAGACGTATATCTTTAAAAATATATGTATTACGCTCATATATCACGAAATAATCATAACGAACGAAAAAACTTGAGTTATCTTTCCTTTAATTTTTATAAAAATAGGAAATTTTATTATATTTATATTGGTGATTATATTATTTAACAATATTTTTAGGTATTACATGTAAAAACAAAAGTATTCAATGTTCGCCAAGAAATTTCAAAGTTTTCTATGGTTTGTCAAAAGAATTCAGATATAAAGATTGCGACTCAAACTGCAGGCGCACTTATCGAAACGCATTTAAATTACCTCTGTTGTACCGAGCATATGCAAGAAGTTTTCTCACTTGTTGCAATGGTTTTGGTATTGATGGCCACTAGCAACAATGTTGGTGCCGGATATGTCTTAGTTTATGTAAGGGTATCATGCATATATTTTTACTTCAATCAATATATTTTACTCTTTAATCTAATGTAATACCGTATTATTTATAGTTGATAGAGCAGAATGCAAATTTTTCAAGAATCTTTCAATGTCTGCTATTGCTTATATGTGTGATTATTGCTATAGCATCTTTTTGTGTTGCTGGTGAATTTTGAATGTCTCAGGTTTGTCAAATATTTATTAATTTAACGAGAACAAAAACTCGTTGATGTACGTTAAAAATCAAAACTTTGTAAAACTGGACATTTTACTACAGTAATTATTGCCATGTAGGATAGTCGCTTGTTAATACCTCGCTCATTAATAGATTAATATGTTTTAGAACCAGTTAATTTTAGACGATTTACAAAATTGTCCCTGGTACAAATTTTGTAAAAGATATGAAAATAATACTATTCATGATCATAAAGACTCAAAAGCCTGTTACTATCACAGTAGGGAAATTCAATGATCTATCCCTCATCTTTTTTACTACGGTAATTTTTCAATATTTATAAGATTCACAACTTGATAATAATAAACAGTAATGGTTAGCTTAAATATTAGAAAATTTTTAAGTACGAAGAGCATATAAATATACTATCGTCGGTTTCTCCGAAGACTATAGCACAACTCAAGAAAGGTCTATTTTAATTTGCCATTTTAGAGAACCAGAGTCAATTAAATTTGTCCAAGATCAGATAAACTTAAAGTATACGAATGATACCTTGAGTTAGTCGAGTCCTAGAAGAATTTATTTTATTCTGCTGCTTTAAAATGGCAAATGAAAATAAGTATTTTTTGAGTTGTGCTAATTTTTGTAGGAACCCACGCTATGATATCAACATTTAGTAAACTTTTATTTATGCACTATCAATGTGAAATATTATTCTAATATTTATTAGATTCTGTATGTGAAATTTTGTAAGACTTGTTTTTTTATTAAGGGTTCATACCACTTTATCACTTTTAAAAAATCGATATTTTTTTTAATGTATTTCGAAAGAAAAACATATCAAAAATGCTGTGTAAAAATTTCAAACCGATCTGATCACTGCAAGTGTGTGTTTTGTCGCACTTTAGTTTGGCGCACTCTACAGCGTATGAGTCGCGGCTTCAAACTTTAAACGCGTTTTTTTTCAAAACCACTTTTTTCCGGTTGGCGTGCACGATTTCTTAAAAAGTATTCAAGCGATCATTACCAAATTTTTACCACGTCTTCGTCACATGTATGGCTATCACCGAAACTAGGATTAAGTTAAAATTTCAATTGGAACTATATTTATCAACCGAAAAAAGAAGCAAAAACACCCAATTTTTCGAAACGTTTTTTTTTTGAACAGCCGGTATTTTGTTATTTTTGCATGAAACTTAATTATCCTAGTTCTGGCGATAGCCACAGTCCTACTGAATCTAAATTTTTTGAATTTTGTATTTCCGATGATTTCTCGCTTCAAAATCATGCACGCCATTAGCATCCGTTTTTTTGAGGCGCTCAACAGTTGTTACAGTTGTAAATAAATAAAGAATGTAAAATTAAAAAGAAATTTTTTCCTATACCTTAAGGGTGCCTTTATTAAACCTAAAAAGAGTCATATCGATATCTATTATAGAAACTATAAAAAAGAAATTCATAAATATAGCTTAAATTTTAAGCGTGTAAAGTGGTATGAACCCTTAATATTCATGCACACACTTTAAATACAATTTTTATAAAAGCATCATTAATTAAACTGAACAATATTCAATTAGTTTCTGAAGACGTCATTTTCGTATTTATCTCTTCTAAAAGCGGTTTAACGATAGCAATGTGAACCAGTTACCGAAGACTTAACTATTTGAATTAAAGTACATAAAAATTACTGAATAAAAATACGTTCATAGGTGAATTAATCACAGCAACTCGTAATATTTTTTAATATAATAACAAAATATTACATTAATATAATTTTGTTTATATTTTAGATGTTGCTTTCACTACACAACAACATGAAAAGTACTACTATATTTATTAAATTATAAATAATATTGTAACAAAAAAATTTTTAAAGGTTCGAAATAAAGATATAATATATTGTATATTATAATGTAATATAATATAATTGACTTTAATGATGTACGCATTTTATGCTGATAATACCGATTCTCATTTATAAATATTAGTAAACGATAATAGTAAAAAAATTACCTTTTCTACATAAGGTATTTCAATAACTATAAATCATTAATTAATGTATACATTTCGTAAAATAAAAATGAAAGGAATATACGTATATACACACACATTCACATACACTTTGGAGAATTACCCTTTATACTAGCTTCGCTCGAGAACCCCGAAATTAAGTCGACATCTTTTAACCGTTTTATTTAAATGAACAGTTTTCTATACTACCTCTCATTTGAAATTTAAATATGCTATTTCGTTCTTAAAATAATAGGCGTATTTTTTTATTTTACAACTGCACTTTAATTCGGTTTGCAACGTTTAGAGTTTTTATTTAAAATATTCAAACTTTAAAATTTTATGTAAACTACTGTCGTTTTGTGACTTTTTTAAGCTTTTATGAAGGTTGAAATACTGTTACGAATATACAATACCTACATAAAAAAAATGTCTGAACTTCACATAACCGACATTTTATTATATATTTTGTTATATATTTTATTATAAATTTTACTAAATTTTATTATATATTTTATTATAAATCTAAATCTGAAATCAAAATGGATGGTTTATAACAAAGGAATAAAACGCATTTATATAATTGCCAAATGAATGACCCAAATTAATACGCATAATTTGAGAATAGTTTCTTCTAATGTTTTCTTCAGTATTTCAAGATGCTAAATTTATATCTGAAGTCAAAATGAGGATTTTCCAAGCCAAGATCAAGGAGGCCTTCCTGAACAGTTGGACCATTCCAAGCTTTAATTAACATAATCATCGCTGCTATTCGAATCATTAGAAATTATAAACGAAACAGTTATGTATAGTGTACAGCTGTATATAGTAACTAAATTGAAATATTAACATTTTATAAACAAGCTGCTAATCATTCATCCTAGTCATATATTAAATTTAACTGATGCACTTTAAATTTAGAATAATACTCAAATAATTTTTACTCAATACAAATAGTGGATAATATCAGCTCCAAGAAAGCTACTTTAACTTAGTAAATATATTTATATTGCTTAAGGTGGCTCCGTCGAATCAGCGAAGTCGATAAATAAGAAAAAAGAAAAATACCTACTGAAATAAACGATTTTAACTTTTTTTTGGTATTTTTCTGAATAGGGTCGCCAGGTGAACTACCGTAAAAAAATTTGTGAAAATTCAATTTTTAACATAGGCTCTTATGGCGAAAAAAGTATTTTTTCAAATTACTTCATGAAAATCGATAATTTTTTCATAAAACCACCTAGAAAGTACAGCATTTGCGTTACAAAATCTTTTCCTGTGAAGAAAATATTAAGTCACCAGCAAAATCTAAATTTAATTTCATAAAAACTGAAAATCGTGCTTTTTATACGCATATATATCGCATGTATCGTGGTTATTTTTATGTATCATATAATAGGTCCATTTATATAGTACATGATATTGTACTACTATAAATAAAAATTTACTGATCATTTGATAAAAAAAATATTGCCCCCCCCCCCCGGGCCGTATCATAGATACAGCCCAGCGCAACGGAGCTACCTTAAATAATGAAAAAATATGTTATGTCACGTGTGAGTCTATCTCGGTTTGCTTACTAGATACTTCCATTCGTAACAGTTATTTTTAAAAAATCTCAAAATGGTTATCTATGTGTGCGCATCTACACGTGTGCCTGTCAGCTAAAGACAATCCAAAAACAGCAGAATATTGTAATTTCAAAATTGACTTCAGAGACAATATGTTAATGTCATACTTCAAAAAATTCATAAACTAACAAAGAAACCACAGACATATTATCGGGTGCAACAAAGAACTACTAGGCTTCGCCATTTGAAATGAAAACTAGATACCTTGTCACGTGGAATAGCAAACAGACAACTCACTTTTTACGATAAAATTTCAAAATGAAATAAATTTGTGATATCACCGTTACAAAATATTTCAAATATATTTATTTCATTAAAGTGCTTTTATAACCTCATTTATAGATACTGAAAATTTTTATTATTTTGATATACATACAGAGAAATTTATTTATGTATTTTCTGAAAATATATTTATAATATTTCGCAACAGCTTAATGAAATAAGGAAATTAAATAGTGATACTTTGAAACATTACTTTTTAATCTTAAATTGACAATTAAGTGACTAATTATTTTTAAAGAGAGAGAGAAAGATAATTTTATAATAGTTCCGTAAAAGTATTTTTTATTTTTGTTTTATAACTATTTGCTACAAAAAGTCTTTAAGGTATTGGAATACTTTAGCTTGTACACGATACACGGAGTTTCTAAAAGATCAAGGAGTCCGTAAATTCGATGCAGATACAATGCGACATCCGGCAACCCTTGACACTAGCCATATTCGACGCGGGCTGTCGCTCCTCGACTATGTCGTCGCATATTCATTAAGTATAAGCATAGCGGGCGGCATAGTTACGATTTTGTGCTGGCTTTCGTGAAAAAGGTAAAAGATAGGTAGGCGGCAATTTGATCGGTTCAATGTACTCTCCCGGCAGTTTATTGCACACTTACGAACTTCGGATTGTGCACTTATATGTAAATTAATATCCTAGGGTATTTCTCTTCCTTTTGCATTGATATTGTTTTGAGAATTTGAATAACTCGAAATCTTAGAGAAATATTGTATATTCAATCTATCTGTCAAAAATATTACAATTTATTATAATTATACGTTGAAGACTATTTGAAAAAAAAACGGTTTGCGAAAAATAATTCATAGATTACCATGTATATAAAATGCAATAATGTACCAAGTTATAATTTTTCAAATATTCCAAAAACATTATTAACCAACAAAAGAAAATTAATAAAATATAAAATCAGCTAAGGCATCGAGTCAAACAGAATAATGTATTGTCTGATAAAAAATGGTGGAATTGTTCTCGAGTTATTGAAAGTTTATAATTTACATATCATACGTATAGACACGAATAAGATTTCCTCAAAATCGAAAATTTCAGCATACATCGTTTTAAAACATCATTTTGAATATTTTACGAAAACAAAAAAGAAATTAATATTTTTGAAAAAATGAAATACGCGAACATTTGCAATGCAAGGCAATTTCCTCAGCAGTCTACTGACACCGATCATTGATCTATAGATATTATATTTCTTTTAAACTCTTTGCTTTCCATTGTTTCCTAGGAACGCGTGAAAATTGTCATAACCGTGCGAATTTCGACTACCGTCACCAATGAATGATGAAGCATTTGCAACGACTATTGGCATCAGGCGATGTTTTCTTAACATTTTCTGAACGCGTGGTATATAAGTGTGTGATAATTTCAGACAACTTATATAACAAATTTTAAAGAAGATATATTTAATAATAATCATATATAAAACTAATATTTTAGTTATACAAATGTTTATATCTATACATACAAATTAAGGACAGGTTTTGAAATTATTTATTTTGGAAAGTGTTCCAATGCATAGATTTTTCAAACTTTTATTAAACTAAATTTTGCATGAAATTATATTCAATTTTATAAAGTTGTTTTTATCCACAAAATAGATTTATTTTCTTGTTCCATACATTATTAAAATTTTTTAAATAGCAAGTATGAATGAATGACGTGTATATGTTTCTCACGTTTTTCTTGCGTCTAACGATATGTGACGGCATCGGACAACTATGATGGTTGGTTGGTATGGATGGTTGTAAAATATTATTTTATTCAATACATTTCGTGCTCGATATTTTAAAAACAAAATCCACACTGCTATATTAAAATTACAACGTTATTCGTGTCTTTTCATCTTATTGTTAGTTTATAGTTGTTATTAATGTTGCTTTTAATAATTTATACCTTTTCTGTTAACGTTTAGAGATAAATTAACATCTATGAGTTGACAAATCCTCTTGGATGCTAAATGTGATTTAAAATGAAGTAATTTTTGTTCTCATTACTGGCCACTTTAATATCTCTGTCCTGGCTTATATTACATACGGACATATATTGAATTTTTATGCTAACAAGTTATATTTTTTTTCTAATGTATATGTTACAGTAAGATAATCTTTAAGTTTAATTGCTAACTTGTCTTCATGACACTACCGTGCCATTATATGTGTATCAATTATAAACTACGAATAATGTAATTTTATAATTTTGTAATTATTCGTTAGCAGAATAAATACTAATACAATAAATAAAATAATAATAAAAAAAACTTGTAATAATTAATATTAGTATTCTAACGTAGTATTAATATATTTTGACCTTTTTTTATGTATTAATGGTTATTACGATGAAACACTTGTTGGAGGTCGTAAAAAACCATTATTATAATAATTGAAAAGATAAACAAATTAATCTCTTTATGAGGAGTTACAGGCAAGAATCATGCATAAGATCATTATCAGCAATTATATAATTATAGAAAGAAATAATTACATCTAACCATAAAAAATAAAGATTAATTTCATAAGTTTTACATCATTCTGTGTTACAAAAGTTTTAGGTAAAAATTAAAATTTGTATTTGCGTGAAGTTTATATTTTTTTGATCAATATTTAATTTAACGGAATAATACATTAAGGTTGGGAAAATCAAGTACCAATTATTAATATTTTTTTATTAATATTTTAAAAATCTAATTGTTTGATATATATATATATATATATCTTTTTTTAAAAAAATATGAATTTTTCAAACATTAAATTATTTAAGTGATTATAAATGATAAAACATTAACTGTATCTTAATCAATTGAATTTCATTTTCCATTGTATGCATATTAATTATTACGTAAACTTAAATAAGAAACACTTCAAGGATTAAAAATAACAATGTGCATCGTGCTATTGTGGTCACTAACCCGAACAATTCAATAAAAAAAGAATTTAAATAAAAAACAGCGCTTGGTTCAAAGGTGGAAACATTGATTTTAACTTTAATTCTTTAATTAAAAATCGTTACATTAAGGTTACAATGCAAACAGCCTCATAGTTTGCATGCAATACTCAGTCGATTCTACATCTAAATCGATGAATATAAGAAGGCAACATGTTTCGATTTTTTTTTTTTCATGTGCACGCACAAGAGACATCAATTTAGAATTCTTTTTCTTCTATTTCTCAAAATTTTTGGATTTATTTTTTGCAAAACTATTCAAAAAGGAAATAGCATATTAATTAAACGATTTCGAAAATATTAATAATAAATAATTAATAAATTAGTACTGTTCACTTATATGTAAATCAGCATCAAATACTCCGCACGTCTACTTTACAATACATAATTATTAAGTCGAGTATTTGGTAATTAAAACTAATTTATTTTCAATTTTTTTTTTAATTTATAATAATTATATTATGAAATGAACTAAGCAATTAAATTTTACATGATAATTTTACGTTGTATATTACGTTATTTGTTAGTAAAATAAATACTTATATCAGGAAATTGTGTAAATAAAATTCAAACAATTAAAGAATAAACGATGAAGATCCACTATATGTAGTCTACTAGTAAAAATGGCAATATCAATACCCAAATGTAAATTACAAAATAAAAATTTTTTATTAAAATATTTTGTAATTAAATCTAAATTTTTGTTTTAAAAAATCCTAAAATAATCGAATGATTCGATATCAAATAAGTTGCATAGCATTTTCTGACTAAAAATAATTTTTGTAAATATAAATTTAGCGCAATAACTTATAATTCTACTTATCGAAAATAAGGGCCTAATCTACAACTGACGCCATGGATAGATGTTAGTTTATATATAGTTTTTAAGTAAAACTTATTGAATATGAAAAAGTCATTAAATATTTTATAATATAAAATAGAAAAATTTTTCGAAAAATTAAATTAAAATTTACAAAACAATGATTTTTTTTATAAATTCGATATCTTAATAAAAACAATCCTCAAAACTGTTCAAGAATTATAGGGAATGTTAGGTTTCATTAAAGCGAAGCATTCAAGTACGTTCTTCATTCACCTACATTAGAGAATGTTTAAAGTTTTCTGAATTGAAATGTAAATTTTTGTATACATGTGTGTGTTTGTGCATTAATATGCTTGCAGATATGTGTTTGTACGAAAAAAGACGTGATTATGAAATAAAAATGTATAATAAAAAAATACTAATTTACTATACCTTGTCCGAAAATACTACTTTCGCGCCTGGCTCAAAAACTGAATATGGTATTTTTAGCCCAAGTATGATGAAAAATAGCATAACACCACAGCCGAAGGCAAGTTACATGAGCTGTGGACTGTCCGAGTTTTTTCCTTCCTAGACGCGGAACATACTATTTTTCAAATTTTAGTCGCGCCCTAGGGCAAAAATAAGGTATTTTTGTAAGCTGTAGTATTTCACATTCTTATTTTGTAGGCGTAAAAACAATGGATTCTAAAAATATTTTTCAAAGAATAAAACTAAATTTTAAAAAATCCTCCTTTATTTTCTTCATAATCTATACTGCAGCAAAATTACAACTTCAGCCAGTTTAGCAGGAGAATTAAAACTCGTTTTGAAAATATGATTTTTTGAGGTGTTGAGGGGGTCCTTAAAATTTTTGTTTCTCAAATAAACTGCAAAAAATACAATTAATATGTAGAATTAATATTCTGAAACTATACTAGATTTATGGTACAATAAACTTAAAGAAAATTTTTTAGACCTACTGTGTTTTTTTCTAAGATTTTTCTAAATTTGGTCATTGCTATAATACGTAGATTCAGAAAATTGATTGATTTTAAACTGTTGATATTTTATGTTATTTAGAACTGAAAAGTTGTATCAAATTTATTTGAGTATAGAAATGCCTCAAAATCTTAATTCTGAGTTTTCTTAAGATTTTTAAGCAGCTTTTACCATAAAAAAAAATTTACTCAAATAAATTTGACGCGTAAACACATCTCTTCCGTCCCAAATCACATAAAATATCACATAACAATTTGAGACCTATACAGTTAAAATTCATTAATTTCCTGAGCCTGTAGATTAAGGTAATGCCCAAATTTAGAACTATTCATATATTATTGCACATTGTGAGTCAAAAAATAATTTTTTTAGCTTATTTTACCACAAATCTAATATAGTTTCAGAGCATTACTTGTGTTAATAGTAATCCAAATTTATTTTTTACAGGTTATTTTAGGAAGACAAATTTAACCTTTACCAAACCGCCCTATATAGACTTTTCGGCAGTCTAAAAGTTAAACGTGGTGGACCCTTTCAACCCTTTTCGTCCTGAATTGCATGAATTTCACTTTAATGCTGATGTCTGTGTCACTCAATAAAAAATCGGAAAAGAAAATTTGGGATAAAACATTTCTTAAGGACTAAGACCTCCTCTTTTGAATGCCGTACAAAAATCCAAAAATCTCATAACCTTTTATTGGAAAAATGTGAAAAATTTTTTGAGATTATTTTAAAGAACTTTTGTTCTGAATATAAAACTCAATAAACTATGCTATTAATATGAGTTATTTAAAGCCCCGTTAAAATTTTTGCTAAATTGAAAATGGTAGATTCTAAATGGCGGTCAGATTGTAGAAAAATATAAAAATAGTCAGTTTTTCGTGTAGATTTTATGAACCGTTTGTTAATACCGTTCAAGAATGGAGTTTATTCGTTATTCGTATTTCAATAATTCAGAATAAATCAGGCATCTCCAATTTAGTGATTAAGTATATTGTTCATCGATGAAAACTGAGAAAATCAACAGTTATCTTTTTTTTAAACCAGTGGTTTAGAAAAAGATAACTTTTGATTTTTTAAACAATTTTTTTAAACAAAATTCACAAGTTTTCATATTCAGAACAAATATTCTTTTAAAAAAATCTCAAAAAATCTCGCATTATTTCCAAAAAAGAATAATGCCATGTTTGGATCATGTCCCAGATCAAATTTGAGTACAGCATTCAAAAGGAGAGGTCTTAATCTGTAAGAAATTTTATACCAAGTTTTACTTCCGATTTTTTCAATGAGCGATATAGGCTTCGAAGTTAAAGTTAAATTCGTACAATTCCGGTCGGAAAGGGTTAATAAGATTAAGATTTTTTATTTTTATATATAAAAATATATTGTAATCCTGTAGTTATTCTGAATCTAGTCAACTTATCATTATGAAAATAATTTTCTCGGAGGACAATTGAAAACCCAAGAATCACGTTGATTCATTGCGCTATCTAACGTCTTAAACATTTCTTTATGAGTGAAAAAAGGTAGTAGGAAAACATAAACGTGAAGACGAATGCGTGATCAGACGTACGATTGCCCGAAATTAAAAAATGCAGCTCGACCGGCGCGCGCATACATGGGAAAAGAGACCGCTGTTATAAAAGGCTCCTAAGCGTAGCGCCGGAGTTCAGTTGCGCTCCCGATCATCCACTGTCGCTGTGACGCGGGGGGCGCCTTTTTTCCACACGATCTTCCCCCATCACACCGCGCACTCCTACACACGCATGCACACACACTAACACACATACACACATATTCAATTCACAGCAAAAGCGGGTGCGCGCTAACCAAATCTAGAGGAAGTAGACGAACGGCATCGAAGTCGAAGTGTTTTTTTTTTATATGTGGTGCTAAAAGTGAAATCGCAGACTAGGCCAAGGAAGATTGAAAGGGAGAAATAGTGGAATTGTTGGAAATCGAGACAAAAACGAAGAAAAAAATGGCGTGCGAAAGAGTATACCGGAAGATCGACAAGGTGCCACCCGAGGAGGAAATCGTGATTAGCGGTATCTCCGGTCGGTTTCCCGATTCCGATGACATGAAACACTTCGAGCGAAATCTCATGAATAAGGTCGATCTGGTCACAGATGATGATCGTCGATGGAAACTGAGTGAGTTTTTGCGTGTACAGTATTGTGTTAAGATAGATATACGTTAAAATTTATCGATTTTGAGAACAAAATTTTTCGGGTCTGTATGTATATGTCGGCCTACATAAACTGTCAATTACCATCTTCGTAAGAAGCTTTTTCTCCTCAACTCATTTTCGCATTATGGTGTTCTGTTTATTCATCAAACTGAATTGGTCGTGTTAAATATCAATCGTTTTATTTGAAGATATTTAAATTAAAATTTTTTTTTTAATATTTTCAAATATCACTTCTTAAAAGAATATTCATCGACATTTATTTATCATTAAATTTTAAAAGATTATCTACAACTGCTTTTAAGTAAAAATTACTTCAGAAAAAATCGGTTTCGCTGTTCAGAAGAATTGAATTTTTACGATTGAAAATATTTTATAATAAAAAGTTTATAAAAAAACAAAAAAAGGAATACATAATTTATTTTGATAAGTATCAATGTATAAGAAGCGGTTTTTTAAATTAACCTGTTATACTTTTATTAACATAACTGTTAATTTTCAAGACTATACTGTAGTATAATTCATTCGTGGCATTCTAATAAAATTCATTAGTGTATTAAAATTTAATTTTTTCAGAATAATTTATTGCTGCAAATAACAGTGATGTCTTCATATTTATCTTTTTCTAGTGTAATCTAAAAGAATTTGTGCAAATTTTAATAAAATTAGTTTATCAGTTCATTATCTGTTAAAATATGTTCACAGCATTTCATCTTACTTAATCATTAACTATGTACATCGATCAATCTAAGATTATGAGCTATAAGTATAATAAATGAATAATAATTCATAATAATTATTCAAATGAAAAATGAATAACTTTTTAATATATCAGTAGCATAAAGATTATTTCTTTACATATTTTGAAATTAACACGGAGAAAAATTTATTTGTTATCTTTACTTTAAGAAAATTTATTATTTTTATAGTAGCGGTGGGATTTTCATGGCAAATTTTATTTTTTAAATATTAATTTTAATTATTTTTGTAGCAAATTTTATTATTTGAAACAATAGCTTTTATTATTTTTGCAGAATTCATGAAAAGCACTATTTGAAATAGTAAAATTTGCTGTGAAAATTTTAATTCATTAATCAGTTACGATTTATAACAGTAAAAATCCCACATGTCGAGTGTTTCTAAGCACTACTACAAAAATAATAAATTTATTTATAAAAAATAAAGTTAACAAATACATTTTTTTCCGTGTAGGTGGTGCAAAGGTCAATCGTAGAATCTTGATTTTGCAATTTTTCAGTTTTTTTCCCCATTTCAAATGCTAATTTTGACCTTTTCACATCCAAAGTTCTTTTCATTAGTGCTTTTAAAATGACTTTTAAAGCTCAACTTTGAATTCAATTAAATAAGGATATGCATGATGGAACTTTTCTGGAAATGAAAATCAATCGCTATTGCTTATAATTTTATTTTAACATGAATTCGTTAAGTTTGTTTTGTAATAAATATATATCTTAAAATTAATCTCATAATACAATAACGTTCTTAAATTAAGGCAGATTGAAATACTTAAAAAAAAATTAATTTTACATAAAATAATCTCTAGAAAAACCCTGCCGATTCATTAGCACGTGGCTTCCTCAAACTAATACATTAACTTATAATATTATTAATAAAAAACTGATTCTTCTCCTCTACAAAACATAAACAAAATAAAATTAATAATCTTTATTGCAGAAAAATAGTTTGAAAAGAATCTGAAATATTGAAGTATACACATGTAAATATATTCATATAGATATTTTTCGATAACGCCACAAGAATTTAGCAATACAATAATACTTTTTCTAAAAAATTAATAAATCTAATCCCGGTGAAATTACAATCCAATTTCTCTTTGGATAAAGATAACGTAATAAAATATATCTAAAAATAATAATGTTCTTGATGAAATTTTTCATACGTATAACTTATATTTGAGAAATTATGATTCAAAAGGAAGATTATAAAAAGTTTGACTTAAATATTTCTGAAATATGTAACTCATATTATATTGGAATTATAATTTGAAATATATTCAAATTCTACTTTTCTACAAAATTTCAAAGCGACAGCGCTCATTTTCACTTTATATTATAAATTTTTGTTTTATTTAAAAAAATCATTAAAAGAGATATTCAACTCTTAAAAATTATGGCATTCTTAATTTTTTATAACTAAAAAATTTTCATGTCGATTTCTTTTTACTTTTGATTGAGATGAAACCTAGTTATAAAAACGTTAGTTTTTATAAATAACTCTAACTATAGCAGAATTTTTTAAATTATGGAGAATTTTATTCTGCATACACAGCATTTATAATATAAAAAAATAATATTAGATTTAAATTGTAAAATAATAAAATTTTAAAAATCGCCATTCCGAAAAAACTAAAAAAAATTAAATTTTATGGAGAAAAGATCTTCAATCTTGAAAACAAAATAAAAAATACATCATGTATGATTAAAATTGGTTTAGTAAATCATTAAATATCATCGTATAAGAACCCATATACGTCTATACAAATATTTTCTATAAATAGTGTTTGCTATAAAACTTCCTTTTGGAAAAAAATACAAATTTGCCTATCATTCTACATGATATTGTCGAAATAGTTCGTAGTCTCTAAGTAGATGAATTATTTACGAAAAGCACGTATTGTTTTCGAATGGATAACATTATCCTAATCCAAGACTACTGAATTCAATTAACGTCTGACGTTTCTTTTTTTTTGCATGAGACGGAAAAAAGAAAAAATGCTAAGTGATACACCACGAATCATTTAATTTGTTGGTTCCGATACAATTTATTTTGAAAAATGTGCGTTTTTAATGAAATCTTATAAAGTTTACAGGAAGTCGGCCAAAATTAAAAATGACAATTCTCACTTATTTAAAATATTGTGATTCACACTATTTATTGTGTTTAAAAATTGAAGTAAGTTTTAAAAGTACCACGACTAATAAGCAACGAAATTTGGTCAAATTTAATTCAGAGATAGTTATTCATACTAAAGTTCTCAACATTACAGAATTTGTGTCAGATTTCGCGTATTATTATTATTCCTACTATCATATAAGTACAGCTGAAGCTTAAAAAAATCTTTGAATTAAGATCATCAACTTACTTCTGTTTTTTTTTAAATTGCAGACCATCCTGAGATCCCTCAGAATACTGGCAAAGTTAACAATGTCGAGAAGTTCGACGCGACGTTCTTCGGCGTGCACTTCAAGCAGGCCCACACCATGGATCCCATGTGTCGTATGCTACTGGAACACGCGTTCGAAGCTGTCATCGATGCCGGTGTGAATCCCAAGCAGCTTCGTGGCCAAAGGTGTGGTGTCTTCATCGGTGCCTGCTTCTCCGAGTCTGAGAAGACCTGGTTCTACGAAAAATTGCAGGTAAGGGAAGAAAATTCTATATACATTAATCTCATTCAGTCTCTCATAGTGCAATATTAATAAATGATTGTTTATTCAGTTAAACTATTTTTTAAATTTTGAGTGTTTTTACTGCTTGCTCTATTCGAACATTCAATAATTATTTTACGCACGATGCGCACGCATTTTAAGGTACGATGTAACTATATAGCCCTATTGGTATTTGATAAATAAATAAATTCATTAGAAAAACAATCACTGTTGCATTTGAACTGAAAGAAAATTGCATAATATTTCAAATGATTTTTAGTAATGATGTTGAAGTTGTAACGAATCGACAACACTAGATTTATAGATAATTAATTGATCCGAATAAAATACATTAAGTCACAGCACATTGATTCAAATAAATTACTTAAATAGCTATTAGATATTTAATAGTAGAATATATCTGTGACTCCGAGGCATAACGACATAAGTCCATTTTTTTGAAAAACGCAAAAACATTGGATTTAGTATCTTTAAATGGGTCTTTTTCATTTAAAACTATCAGCTAAAATATTGCCCTAAAGCTGCGATATACAGAAAACGTAACAACATAAGTCCATTTTTCAAATTTAGTGCGCGGCATAACAACATAAGTCCAGGACTGATTTATTTTATCCAACAAAATTGAATATAAAAATTATTTTATATAAAATATATGCAATAACCAGATAAAATCTATAATTTTACAAACTTTAAGTGCATAAACGTGAGAATTTTAAAAGTTAGTTCATAATACCTGTTCTTTTACGAAATAAAAAAAATGCTTTTTAATTTATCGCGAATTCAAGTTGTATTCAAGTTGCATTCAAGTTATATTATTTTTAACATAATTCTTCGTTGATTAATTGAAAATAGAAAAATAAACGAGAACAGATAAGTCCAAGTTCCCGGCATAACGACATAACTTCATACTTTTTCGAGTTTTCACGAAGGAGAAAATGCATAACCTGGTCATACCAGTGTGTAAATATTTGTCTGAAATGTGTTAATTGAACAGAAACTCCAAAAGTGGACTTATGTCGTTATGGCTCAGAGCCACAGATATAGAATTACAAAATACTATTAATGAATTATTATAAAATTTCTGAAAAATAGTATAATAATTATTATTCATACATAAAAATGTACATTGTAAAACAGTTTAATTGCATATTTGTCGATATGTTTTAATGGAAACTTAATTTCAGAAAATATACGGTCTTACAAATGAGAATCAATGGTCCGATTCACCGATTGTACATATTCATTATTCGACATGAATATTCATTCATTATTTTTTAAATTCGATTACTTTCGGCTTCTTATTTATGCAGCATACCTACATCGTATGGTCAACTATTTCCATTTGAGTATATACTCGGAATCTATTTAAATTAAAGCTGACTTGATTTTCCTGGAACCAATAAAAATGTTTATTTTTGTTATTGAGACATTTATTGATAAATAATGATTTCAGTTAGCATAAAATAAATTTCGTCATGAGCGATATGTGAGTCCATATTATAGCCAAAATTACTTATTTTTTAATGATAAATGTTATCCGAACTTTTTATTAATATATTATTAATTTTTATATATTAAAGAATTATAAAAAAATAGATGTAAAAGGAAAATGTTCTATTTTTCGTTGCATGTATACTAAAATTATTTTCAAAATTTTTTATAATCCTATATAAAAAAGAGATGGATTTGAGATTGTCACCTCTAATGATTGTGATTGATCGATTTGAAATGGACGTGTAAAATTTGATTGGCCCACGATAGGGCGAGCGCAGCGCGCCTCGACACTGCTACTTAATTTATAAATTATCTAATAAATTATCCAAGTAATTTTTCATAATTCATTACATTGAGAAGTTAATCGTACAAATACAATGTAAAATCAATAATTTTTTAAAAATCAGTTACCTTCTAAAGTTAGAAAACTTAATTCAACTATGTTCCTGATAAAAAACATCTTGTATTACTAATGCACGTAAAAACACTATAAAAAACTCGCTATTTTCTAATTCTCAGGTAAATGGCTTCGGTATCACTGGTTGCAGTCGTGCTATGTTAGCGAACCGCATCTCGTACTGGCTGGGAATACATGGACCCAGCTACGCTGTCGACTCGGCTTGCAGTTCGAGTCTATTCGCCATCGAACACGCCTACCGTGCGATTCGCGACGGTCTCTGCGACTCGGCTCTCGTAGGCGGTGCTAATCTTTGTCTCCATCCATACGTATCGCTTCAGTTCTCTCGACTCGGTAGGTGGTAACCTTTCTGCAAATCTAAAATGTCGACTCAAAGAAGAACCGGGATATAAGGAATTTTTCAATTTTACTAAATTATTTTTCTCTCAAAATATATATTTTCTTAAAGTTCAAAATCAATGGGAGTGAGTTTTAGTAAGTTATCGTGGTTTAATAATGAACAAAATGTCTGAACCTTCGAAAGCTTTGGGTATTAATGAAAATGAACGTACCTGTCTTAAATTGTATAGTTTCTTAAATTGTTTCCATTCGGAAAGTAATGTAATATGTTAAATTCTTAAGTAACTCAAGCTATACACAATATTGAAAATTATTAAATATACTTATTATAGTAAAACTCTTATTTTAGCTACTACTTTTAATATAGCTAATACTTTTAATGTTAAAAAAAGGTGTCTTATCGCCCGACGGTCGTTGCAAGTCCTTCGACGAATCGGCCAACGGTTACGCTCGTAGTGAGGCTATTTCAGTGATTTTCCTGCAAAAGGCCAAGGACGCTAAGCGCATTTACGCAACGGTTGTCCACAGCAAGACTAACTGCGATGGTTTCAAGGAACAAGGTATTACTTTCCCCTCCAGTATCATGCAGGGCACCCTTCTGAAGGAGTTCTACGATGAAATCGGTATTCCACCAACCATCCTTGATTACATTGAGGCCCACGGTACTGGTACCAAGGTCGGTGATCCCGAGGAAATCAACGCCCTTGACAACGTTTTCTGTACCGGACGTACGGAACCTCTCTGGATGGGATCGATCAAGTCGAACTTGGGACATTCTGAGCCCGCCAGTGGTCTTTGCTCGATTGCTAAGGTGCGTATATTTTTCATCATAATGAAAATTTTCAAATGTGAAAAAAATGTATTTAAATTATTATGGTAATCTTTTAAAATTTTATCTGGTTTGAAAAAAAAACGTTTGAAGTTAAAATTTACAGAAAATAATTTTTCGTAAAAGATTTTAATCTCGTATATTTATGTAAAAAACTTTTAAAACAATACATTATCATAATTCTATTAGGCTTGGAAAACTTTACAGACCGAATATGATTCAGCTTTTTTTCAAATGATTAGTTTTTCAAAACTTATCAGTAAACTGTAACAATTCAAAAATTTTTATCGTCATAGGTTGTACTTGCCATGGAAAGTGGCTACATCCCTCCTAACTTGCACTACAAAAACACGCGAAAGGGTGTCGCAGCTCTAGAAGAAGGTAGATTGAAAGTCGTTACTGAGCCAACTCCATGGAAGAGAAACTACGCCGGTGTTAATTCATTTGGTTTTGGTGGTGCTAATGCTCACGTACTTCTGAAATCAAATCCCAAAATAAAAGTTAACAATGGTCTGCCCAACGACGATCTACCCCGACTAGTTGCCGTTTCTGGACGTACGGAAGAGGCTGTTAAAACGCTTCTGAACGATGTAAGTTACCATAGTACGCAATAATACATCTCAAAGATTAATCGTCCATTTATTGATTCACATCTAATTGATAATTGCAGGTTGAAAGCCGTCCAGTCGATATAGAATATGTAAGACTTTTGCAAGACATTTTCGCGGAAGATATCAGTGGCCATCTCTACAGAGGTTACACGATTTTGCCGCCTCGTGGCCTCGTAACAAACTCACCGCGAGAAATCCAGAACTATTTAGGTAACAAGAGGCCCGTTTGGTTTGTATTCTCTGGCATGGGATCACAATGGCCTGGCATGGGTGAGATTTTTTACTTTATTGTAATAGCACACGGTGAAATTATTTTCTGTTACTGATCAATACTTTTTTAATGTATAGGTGAAGCTCTTATGCGTTTACCAGTATTTGCTGAGGCAATCAGAAAATGCGATGCCGTTCTAAAGCCCCATGGCGTCGACATTGTCAATATTATCACTAATAAGGACCCGAAAATCTTCGATAACATTCTACATTCATTTGTTGGAATTGCTGCCGTTCAGGTAAATATCAACTTACTTCTACTACGAAATTTCTAAGAACAAACAAAATTTTTTTTACAACATCATAAAACTAATTTTCCATTGTTTTACAGATTGGTCTTGTCGATGTTTTGCGATCGATTGGTATTGAGCCCGACAATATAATTGGACACTCAGTTGGTGAGCTTGGTTGTGCCTATGCCGATGGCTGCTTCACCGCTGAGCAGATGATACTCTCAGCCTATTCTCGCGGTCTAGCTTCCGTAGAAACAAAGGTGATCCACGGTTCTATGGCCGCTGTTGGTCTGGGCTACCGCGATCTGAAGGACATGTGTCCACCTGACATCGAAATCGCCTGCCACAATTCCGCCGACAGCTCAACCATCAGTGGACCCGCAGAGTCCATGAAGAACTTTGTCGCTAAATTACAGGTATGGTTGTTATCTACCACTGGATAAAAACAAAATATTTATTAAATTATCAATTAAATTATATTCCTCAAATAAATATACGTCTGCATAAAACAGGCAAACAAAATCTTCGCCAAGGAAGTCCCATGCAGCAATATTCCCTATCACAGCCGGTACATTGCTCCAGCTGGGCCCAAGCTTCTAGCTTATCTTCAGAAGGTTATCCCTAACCCCAAACCACGCAGTCCCAAGTGGGTCAGTAGCTCAGTTCCCCGTGGCAAGTGGGACACCGCTGCAGCTCGTCTTTCGTCTGCTGAGTACCATACAAATAACCTTCTTAGTCCAGTGTTATTCGAGGAAACTTCACTTTTGATACCTAAGGATGCCATCACTATCGAAATCGCTCCACATGGTTTATTACAGGCCATTCTTAAGAGGTCCCTTGCACCAAGTGTTACGAATATCCCACTCACCAGGAGAGGTCACGCAGATAATGTTGAGGTGCTCTGCCAGGGTATTGGAAAAATGTTTAATGCTGGTCTGCAACCACAAATGCGTGAGTGGAATTTTTTGATCTTTTTTAGCTTTAATTCAATATACCAATCCAAGGAAAAGCCTTATTCTTAGTTTAACAATGTCTTTATTTTAAATGCAATTATCTTTTATTGAGTCTGACTTTATTGTAAATTGCATTAATAATTAATTTTTAATTTTTTACACTATGGGCTAGGCACTAGGTTTTCACAAAAAGAAAAATAATCATTGATTTGCATTACTATGACATTAATGATAAATCGTATTATTCTTTGTCATAAACTCGCGAATGGTGGTATTTTCATAGGCGGTCTTGATATTATTGTGATATTACGTTACATTCAATCGAACTACTACAGCTGTTTACTTACCTTTACAGACAAACTTTACCCCCACGTTCAATATCCGGTGAGTCGCTCTACTCCGATGATCTCTCATCTCATCAAGTGGGAGCACTCTGATGACTGGTACGTTACCAGTTACAGGATGCAAGAAAAGATCACATCTGGTGAACGATCGGTTGAAGTAATACTCACTGATGAAGATTTTGAATTCGTTGCTGGTCACGTAATTGACGGCAGAAATCTCTTCCCTGCTACTGGATATCTAGCTCTTATTTGGGAAACAGTTGGTATGATGCGTGGAGAATTGTACACCGAGTGTTCCGTTATCTTTGAGGATGTCAAATTCTTGAGAGCTACAAACGTACCCAAAGACGGCGTTGTAGAATTCACACTCATGGTTCAAAAAGGTTTTTTTCTAACTTACATACTATCTTTACAAGATAACTATAATATTATGTTTATTCGTACAGAAGTTCACTAATACAATGTATTTACTTATTAGGATCTGGAAGATTTGAAGTCGTTGAAGGTGGAGTAGCTGTTGTAACAGGTTACGTACGTTACACGAATAATCCCGGTGCTGAGATGGTCGACCAAGCGACTCTCACCGCCGGCGTCGAAGACCAAGAAGAGGTGATGACTTCTCGCGATTTTTACAAAGAGCTCCGGCTTCGTGGATACCATTACAGCGGTTTATTCCGTGCTGTAAAGAGCTCCACTACGAAGGGTTCCAAAGGTCACATCGCCTGGTCAAATAACTGGGTTGCTTTCATGGATAACATGCTGCAAATGCAAATCATCGGACTTGACACACGTGGATTATTCGTTCCAACAGGCATCCAAAAATTAGTTATAAACACAAAAAAACATCTTGATGACCTACGTAGTATGGCCAGTGATGAGAATATTGAGTTCCCAGTCTATGTCAATAAGACCCTGGACATTGTTGCCTCCGGCGGTGTGCAAGTTCGTGGTTTGAAAGCCAGTGCTATTGCACGCAGAAAACCCGCTGGCGACCCAGTTTTGGAGGAGTATAAATTTGTTGCAAACGCTGACAGAGCTGAAGTATCTTTGCGTGATGTTGTTCGTCTATCAGCACACATTGCTATGGAGAACAACCTTGGTATTAAGATCAAGACTATTGAGCTTCTAGAAGAAGCCGATAAGGTACCCGTGACGGAATTAGTTTCACCACATATATTCGAAGCACTGGGCGATATGCCCTTGATTCAAGCAGATGTTAGCATTGCCGGTAATAACATTGAATTTGAAGAGGGCGCTCTACCGTCTAATATCGTTGTTCATGAACTAAAAAAAATAACTAACGATGGTACTGCGCTCCTTGCCGTGGGACACCAATTGCTACAGCCTGGGCGCGCTGAGAATTTGAAATTGCTTATCCCAGCAGTGAAGGAGGGTGGCTTCCTTGTATCGCGTGAAAGTCCAGAAATTAATAACATTGAAGAATTAGCCAAGGCCAAAGGACTGCACGTGATCCTGCAAAAGATATCAGGTAAGGACTTGTTTGTTCTTCTGAGAAAAGCAGAGAAGCCAAAGAAGAAAACACTGGTGATAAACATCAGCAACGAAAAATTCAATTGGGTTGAAGAAATGCAAAAGATCATGAAAGAAGAACTTGAGAAAGAAAATCCAGGAAACGTAAAAGTTATCTATGTTGGACAAGAAGGATTTGAAAATGGTACGTCATGTATCTGATCAACGAATAAACTCTTCAATAAATTTTATTGTCTTAATTGCATAAATAATATTTTCTTCTTAGGTCTCATTGGATTCATAAACTGTATGAGAAAAGAACCAGGTGGTGAAATCGTTCACGGTGTACTGATTCAAGATCCTAAGGCACCCAAATTCTCTCTTACGAATCCTTTGTATGCAACCGAATTAGAAAAAGATTTAGCATGCATAGTCCTCGGTCAAAACGGAGTCTGGGGCAGTTACAGGCATTTACCATTACCAACACTACAACTAAAACCAGCGCGACATGCCTGGGCTAACCAATCTGTACGTGGTGATCTGAACTCACTTACATGGTACGAAGGAGCAATTAATGAAGAAGATGCGTACGATGACTTGATTAAAATTATATATTCACCCATTAATTTCAAGTAATAATTTTTCTTATAATACACTTTAAAGTAAATATTCAAATCAAAATTTTTTCATAATGCCATATTCACTTTAGGGACATTATGTTGGCAACTGGTAAACTGGCTGTTGAGGTTGTTGCGAAAACGAGACAAGCCCAAGAAGGTGTATTAGGTTTTGAATACGCCGGCATATCGAAAAAGGGCAAGCGTATGATGGGTATAGTAGAAAACCGGGCCATAGCAAATCTATGTATTCCGGATCCTTTCCTAGCATGGGAGATTCCAAAAAATTGGTCCTTTGAAGACGCAGCGACTGTACCTTGCGTTTACGGAACATGTTATTATGCGCTATACATGGCCGGTAAGTTGAATATGAATTTTAAAAATGCCTTGTACATTTATCTATGTCAGAAACAGAGAATACGGTAGTTTCGAAGAGGTAATGAAATACCTCAGTAGATTATCAAAGAAAAGCAGCACGGTGTACATTGAGTATTCGAATCAGTAACGTTAATAAAACTAGGCAACGCAGGTGGTCGTTTATAAAATTTATTGCTTTTACAAAGTATGGGGTAGATTATTTACTCGCCTAAAAATCTTGCAAGTGAATAAATTAATACAAACTTAATATTTTCGGATCTATCGATTTGAATACAATATGAAAACAATTTCATGTAATTTTTTTATTTTTGCGAAGTCTATGAGAAAATTAAATAAATACATTACTCTATACTTTTTATTGCAATTCTAAGATATTTTATACATGAACTGATTACAATCTCTAAAACTGCGAAAAATATCTTGCTATGTTACAAAAATAACACTTATTAAATCTTAAATTCACCTTTAGGTAAAATGCAGAAAACTGACAAAGTACTGATTCACGCCGGTTCTGGTGGTGTTGGTCAAGCTGCCATCAATCTGGCCCTGTTCGCGGGTTGCGAAGTTTTCACCACCGTAGGAACGCCAGAGAAGCGTCGGTTCATTCGCGAATACTTCCCACAGATTCCTGAAGATCATATCGGTAACTCGCGTGACACGAGCTTTGAACAGTTAATCATGAAGCAGACGAACGGCCGGGGAGTTGACATCGTCCTAAACAGTCTTGCTGAAGAAAAGCTTTTGGCTTCTGTAAGATGTCTCGCTCCAGGTGGTCGATTCCTTGAGATTGGTAAATTCGATTTAGCCGCCAACAATCCACTGGGCATGGAGTGCTTCTTGCGCGAGGTCAGCTTCCACGGCGTCATGTTGGACAACCTGATGGCAGCGCCTCGTGAGCAGAAAGTAGAACTTCAGAAGATACTGGCTACTGGATTAGTTTCAGGCGCCATAAAACCTCTTACCAGGTAAATTCTTATTGTAGTACCACACTGAAGTTGAAAAATATTCTTAATATACCTTAAAATAAAAAGAATTTCATTTTAATTCATTTATTATCATACAGAACCGTGTTCCCCAAAGACCAACTAGAACCAGCATTCCGTTATATGGCTGCAGGAAAACACATCGGTAAAGTATTAATCAAGATTCGGGAGGATAATGAAGATTCCAACCAACAGATTATGGCAATACCACGTTTCTACTGCCTCCAGAATCGCAGTTACATTATTCTTGGTGGTCTTGGTGGATTTGGTCTCGAATTAGGTAATTTTTATATTTTTATTTTTAATCATACTTACTCGTTTCGGAAACTAAAATCATAAGAGATTGTTTACTTTATCACTTCCATACAGCTAAATTATTAATATTTTAATGCGAATTTTTCAGCCGACTGGTTGGTATTGCGAGGTTGCAAGAACCTCGTCATCACTTCTCGAGTGGGTATCCGTAACGGTTACCAGAAGTTGCGTACCGAGCTCTGGGAGAGTTACGGTACCAAGGTTGTTATTGTCTCAGGCAAGGACGCTTCAAAGCGCGAGGACTGCCAGGCAATCATTGAGACAGCAGTTAAACTAGCTCCCGTCGACGCTATCTTCAATCTCGCAGTCGTGCTCAAGGATGCACTTTGGGACAATCAGACTCCAGAGACTTTCGAAGAGTCGTTCAAAGCCAAGGCCTGGTCGACCAAACATCTCGATACCTTGACGAGGAAATTGTGCCCGGAGCTTAGACAATTCGTTGTGTTCTCGTCAGTGTCCTGCGGTAGAGGAAACGCCGGTCAGACAAATTACGGAATGTCTAACTCGGTAATAATGATAAAAATGTTGTTATTTTCTTTATATTATTTTCAAAACGTAAAAAACTAAAGAACATCCAAACTGCTAAATTACTTATTCAAACTCTCACTATATTTAAACTTTAATTACCGTTTTTCTCTTCTCTTAGGTTATGGAAAGGATCTGTGAGAGGCGTGCAGCGGAAGGTCTGCCTGGTTTGGCTGTACAGTGGGGAGCCATTGGTGACGTCGGTCTTGTCGCCGACATGCAGGAGGATAACAAGGAGCTGGTAATCGGTGGTACCCTGCAACAGAGGATATCTTCGTGCTTGCAAGAGCTCGACGGCTTCCTTAGTCAAAAATCGCCAATTGTTTCTAGTATGGTAGTCGCTGAGAAGAGGGCAGGAAGTGGCGGTGCGACTAACGTTGTCGACACGGTTCTTAACATTATGGGTAAGATCGGAATGTCTTTTTACGATTTAGATGATAAATATGCATTTAATAGACCATTCCATGTCTTTTCTACATTATTTTTCTCGCGTCTTAAATTTGTCGGCATTCTTTCCCGTTCTGGTTAAAATGTACAGATGCATTGGATACGCTAACGTTTCTTTCAACTCAAATATCTTTCACTAGAATCTCAAGCACCTTCTTTCTTTTTCTCATTATACTTAAAATTTATTAAAAAATTCTGCGTAACATAATTTTCGGAGAAAAACTTCAAAAGAATTTTTTGAGTAAGTAGAAATATTCGGTTCTATACTAATACATATATGAGCTACTGAAATGACAGAAAATTATAGCTCGTATTTTAAAGGAATCGATAGAAACATGATTTCTGAAGAACTATCTTATTTAATGATTTTGACAGAAATTTTATAGTTTTTTCTATCAAACCTCTTAACTGCGTTAAAGGGAAAAATATTACGAAATGGAAATTTAAAACTAATACTACATGTGACGTGTAAGCCATCGCAACTTTTTAATAATAAAAAGTGACGGACCCTGGGATTGAACCAGAGCCGTCGACTCGCGAATCAGAAACACTACCAACAAGCCACGACCCCACTGGCCGAACTTCTGCTAATCGGCGTCACATTATATAATCGGACGCTTTGCTTACTTCATTCTTTATATTCGTTCGTGTATCCACACGTAACATACAGCAATATAAATATTTAAAAACTCATGAATAAATGCTTTGATCTTTTGCAGGTCTGAAGGATTTGAAGACCGTCAGTCCGCAGACGTCACTGGCCGAGCTTGGTATGGACTCGATGATGGCCGTGGAGATCAAACAGACGCTCGAGCGTGAGTTTGAAATCTTCCTCACTGCCCAAGACATTCGTGGTCTGAACTTCGCCAAGCTCCAGGAGATGTCGGCGAAAGACGCAAGCAAGATGAGCGGAGGCTCTAAGGCCGGAGATGGTGGCGAGATCCTCACGGGAATGAAACTTCTGGTGCGCCTTATTGGCTATGATGTTATGAGCAACGACACGTGTCTCGCGCTGGCGACAAAGGCGGAACCTGGCAGAGCCGAAATATACCTGATACCAGGTATCGAGGGTGTCGGCACCGTCTTCAAGGGACTTGCGCCCAAGCTGAAGTCGCCTGCCTGCGCTCTGCAGTTGGGTGACGATGATACCCAGTCTTCGATCAATGCCATGGCTGACAAACTTGTAAAGGTATGATAAGATTATGCATAATCAATCAGTACGACATTTTCTCTTATTACCATGAATTTCAACAATTAATATGGGATCTTCATAATCTTAGGAAATGCTCGTCAGACTGCAGAACCGCCGCGACTTCCTTCTTGTAGGATATTCGTTCGGTTCGATGATCGCGATCGAAATGGTGCGCCGATTGGAGAACAAGGGTCTGACCGGTAAGCTCATCCTTGTCGACGGTGCGCCGGACCTACTGAAGAGCATCGAGAGCCAGCAGCTCGTATCCAACAATGAGAGCGAACTTGAGAGCAACGTTCTTCTGGGTATGATGGACATCATGGCACCATCCCTCAGTGGAGAGGTGAAAAATACTTGCATATATAAGATTATATTCATAAATGAATGATTTTCATTAATTGCCGCTTATTCTTCTTCAGCTTCTGATCGCTCTCGGCAAGTGCACGACGTGGGATGAGAAGATTCAGGCCTTCCTGGGTAAAATCGGAACCGTAGAAGGCTTCAAACAATCGCAGGAAACCAGAGTAGCTATGATTACGTCCATCTACAAGCGACTCGTCGCCGTCCAACAATACGACGCGTCTAATCTTCCTAAGATCAAGACACCAATCATGCTACTCAAGCCTACCGCACCAACACTCAAGACCGCATCTGAAAACTACGACCTCGACAAGGTAAAGATACGTTACATCGAGTTCCATACGACAGTGTATTTGTTTAATTGACTCGAAAGTTTTTGATTTACTTTTTCAAAGGAATTATTGTATAATTAGTCTTTTCTCCAACTATCGAACAACAGTAATCATAATTAAATTTTGTTGAAAACTTGACTTATGATAAATTAACAATTCTACTGAATACTCGAATGAAAAATTTAATATATCTATGTGTATTTTCAGGTAACGAGCGACAAAATTGAAATCCATTACGTTGATGGTAACCACGTAACAATACTAGACAACGATAAGGTAGCGATGGCGATCAACGGTGACCCTATTGAAGATCCGGAAGAGTTCAAACAACTAATCATGGAAGGAGACTCGTCCAGGGCAGCCGCGTTGTCAAAGTGATCGACTTAAATCAGAGACTTAATTATTCATTCATTAATTCGTGTGTATCATTTAAAGAAAAAAAATCGATTACGAAGCTTGTGTAGAAAATTCTTAGGGGACGTCAACCTTTTCAATTCTTCATTGTTATTCATAAACAAAGTTTGTATTTTATTAGAAATTAATATGAAATAAAGGGCTTGTAAGTTAGATAATTTAATTGTTGAATGAAAAAATGTTGTTTGCGAAAAATAAACTAATTATTTTTAATTAATTGCAAAACATCAATTCACACAATTCATCATTCAAATTTGCTAACGCTTTTGAAATGTAAATTGTCAGATATTATGTAATTTAGTTATCATGAGCATATCGTATAACTATATTAATGGTAATTAATTGTAACATTTTATCTCATTTTATTGTAGAGTTTATTGCTATCAATATAAACAGGGCTTCTTGTACGAACAAATTTACATGAACAAAAAAAAAGGTTGTTTATTAATCTACATACAATATGCAATAATAATGACATATTACAAGTGAGTAAAGATATGGAAGTGGCATCGAGCAAGTATGTGTATGTATGTAAGTATTAAAATAAATACAAAGCAAAAATTTTATTCTATCAAAAACATGAAGGTTTATTCACAAATTTTATTTTACTATTCCAATTACAATTACTCCTACACACATTACTCCACTCATTAAGTCATGCCAACCTCCCTCGTACCCCCTTATATTCTTACCTATAAAAACTTTGCATTTATATATATACGTGAGAAATAGCGTCCGCTTCTTAGAAACAAATGTAAAAAATTATTTCAAACATATCGAAAAATGTTTTTAAATCTTTTTAAAACATACTTCAAATATTCTTCAAACGTATTAAAAAATTTTTCTGAATAACTGTTTAAAAATTTTTTTTTGCACATTTAAAAACGTTTATAGCACTGTGTGACCTAAGCCCGCACTTAGGGCACAGATAGGCGTGACGGCGGGCTTAGGTAGGCAGTGCTATAAAATCGTAATGTACTATTAGAACGTTTTGTGTGCTATTAGGAGGAGCGAATAATTGTTAGTACTCTACAGAACCCTCGTACTTACAAGAGCTCCACGGTTATGTAAAATACGGACATAATTTTAGAATGACTATATCTTCTACAAACAATAATAGAATTCCTCAAAAAAATTTTTTAGTATAGTATTTACGTATACAGAGCGCCTGACAGTTCTATCTTTTTAACCACACTATCGGTAAGTAGGAATCTGTATTTTCGAATTTTTATCTAGTTTTAAAACAAGCGTATCTCATAGAAATGTTGATAGAATATCACAAAAAAATTCTAAGCATAGTAATTACATATACGGAGCGCCTAACAATTATTTTTCCAAATAAACATTCGAGTGTTAATTCATTAAATAATGAAATTGGGTTAATTTTCCGTATCACATGGCTTTAAGGTGATGTGAAGAATCGACATAATCGTAGAATTTCTGTATCTTTTGCTAATGCTAACGAAATTACATGAAAAAAATTGTTTTAACATATACGGAGCACCTGACAGTCTTGTTTTTCCAAAAAATACTTAAAAATTATTTAATGAAATAAAAACTACTATGTCGGTAAATAGGAATCTGTATTTCTATGATTTTATCTTATTTTAGAATGAGTATATCCTATAGAAATGTTAATAGAACCGCTCAAAAAAATTTTTTGAGAATAGTATTTACATATACAGAACGCCTGACAGATTTGTTTTTTCAAATAAATGTTTCAATTTCAATTTATTAAATAATGGAATGCGGTTGATTTTTAGTATCACGTGGCCTTAAATGTCACATCACCTTAAGAATCGTTTATTGATTCCGCATCACGATAGTGGTCGAAAAGAGGCAAGAATCAAAAGTCATGGACAAATAGTGATACATAAAATATTTGAATTAATCTTTGATATCGAATTATAGTAAAAACAATAAATATACATTTAGATCACAAACAATAAAATTAAAATTTATTACTTCAGTACATCGCGGTAACCACGTGATGATGTTGAAAAGTGACAAAGTACCGAAGCATTATCGAAGGGCATTCTTAGTAATATATCTCATAAACGGCCTTGAGATATTGGCTATTTAATCTTAAATATGCTTTATTTTGATAAAACTAGACTTTTTATTAAAAATTAAAAGGTATAATGTAACATGTCGATATAATTTTAGAATGTCTATACCTTTTGCAAATATTAATGGAATTACTCAAAAAAGCTTTTTAGTATAATATTTACGTATACGGAGCGCCTGACAGTTCTATTTTTTTTCAAAACCCTACTTAGAACTTATTTAATTAAATAAAAACCAGAATGTCGGTAAATAGGAATCTGTATTTTCGAATTTTTATCTAGTTTTAAAACGAGCGTATCTCATAGAAATGTTGATAGAATATCACAAAAAAATGTTAAGCATAATAGTTATATATACGGAGCGCCTGGCAGAATTATTTTTCCAAATAAATATTCCAATGCTAATTCATTAAATATAATTAAATTGGGTTGATTTTCGGTATCACATGAACTACAACCAAACATTATAGTATAAGAAAATGGTTAAAATTTTCTCTAAAAAATACTTTTTAAGAAAAAAAAAACTTTAATTTGTAGTGACAGTTACTAAAAGGGACATCATTTTTTAACGATATAACCCTACTAAACAATCTTAGGTGAGATCTCAGATGAAATATCTTGTTATTTCTTGTGTCGATTTTTTACCTAAGATTCTACTCTGGTGATTTCTCTGCTGAGATGACATGTAAGATCTCATGTATTATCTAGGAGGTAAAACAAGCATCAATTTCCAGTACTGAAGAACTTGATTCTCTTTACGTACATTTTTCACATCTGAAACAAAATCTCGCAGGTAAAAAATTGACACAAGAAATAACAAAAGATCTCACCTGAAAAGTAACCTAAGATTTTTTTAATAGGAAAAGTATGTTGATGATAATTCTAGACTACATTATTAGATAATGGGGAATTGACTATCAAAGACCCCTTTAAATCCGTTTTGGCCAAGATATGTTCTTCTAATGAGCATAATTTTATTATTTAGTTTGGGGAACAGAAAGTAATAAAAGTTAATAAAACAACTCTGATTTCTATCAAAGAATTGTTTTAATTGCACGACCTTTTTCATACATACATACGACACTCATCAATCCTTAGCTCTAAGTAAGAAAATAATAATAATTATGTACAAGATCTTTAAGTCGTGGTTCGTAATAGTACATCTTAACATAATAACATTTAAAACTTCCATAATCCTTGCATACATCTTAAACATACACATGTACTTTTATTCTAATTTTCCGAGAAGTCACTTTTTTATATACAAGCACTATGTTAACAGCGTTCTCAGGATTTCTCTTAAATGCTGAAAATTCATAATTCATCAATAACAAAACAATTGATCCACGACTAATCAATCAAAATTCATTGCTACATTCAGTTTAGATTCATCTGGTACAATTAGTATGAACACATACATGGTCAATACGAGAAACAAATTACAATAAAAACTTATATAAAAATGGCTTTAAATTGAATGCAGTCATAGGAAATTTCCAATATTACACTCTAATATTAAAGTTTCAATAAATTTTACTTATTTTACTTATTTTATGAGTAAAAAATAATTTTTTTTAAATTATATTTACTGAAATAAAAATCAAATTGTTTAAACACGTATGTTCAAAATTCACCAGTATGAAAATTTTCGATTTTTCACTATGCTTAATATATAAAAGTAATAAACATTATATGAGTTTACAAAGATGAATAATGAATATCCAAAATGATGTAACAGAAAGTTAAAGATCCATAGGTTCTAGTATTGGATCAGTAATGTTTACATCCATAGTTTGATTTAAATTAGGAATGGTTTCATTGTTGTTGTTTGTACTGTTGTTAGCATTGTTATTATCAGTACTGTTGTTTACATTGCCATTATTGTTATCTTCAGAAGATGAGGGTAGTGAAGAATCCCTTTGCAATAAAATTGGTAAATGCTTGCTTGGTGGTTCCCAAAGGACTAAAGCCATGGTAGGCCGTTCCCTAAAACAGAAAATTTTATTTAGCTTTACTTTTCTTAATTAAATTTATTTTTATTACAGAGTGTAATTTTGACTTGTTAGATCAAAATTTTAAATAAAAAAATAAGTTATTAGTTTAATTTAAATGTTAAAAAAAACTTACAATTTAGATAATAATTGTGTGGGAAGAATAGGTTCCTGTTGCAGTCTTTTTATTTCATCTGATATCACAAGCCTTGGTTGACTAATATTCTCATCTATATCTATTGAACTTGATGCTTCTATATCACAGCTACTGCTCGCTAATGGTAATGATGAGGCAGATTCTTGTGCAGTAGCCATTGATGCACTATTGGGACTAATATACAATTCTCGAAAATGTTGTGCCATTTTTTCTTCAGTAATGAACTGCTTTGTTGGTCGTCTAAAATTTTAATCAGAAACAATCAATAAAATCATGTTAAATAAGGAAATAAAGTTTATAATTCAACAATATCATCTACTTACGTATCAACAACATCAGGGGTCTCCAATTTTCGTTTCTGATGTAAAAATGTATTGAAGGGTTGCAATGGCTTCTGACCTGTAAACCTAACCAGGTCTGGCTGTTGGAAGGTCGGTAGACTCCAAGGTATGCTCATGGCAGGTACCTGGGGTACAGATAACCACTGAGACTCGTTCTGTGGCCCAGTATGATTCATGGTTGGTTGAAATATGGACTGCGTTGTCTGTGGGTGCCCAGCAAAGACAGGACTTCTGTGCAGCATCTTTATCTTGCCTTCGCCATAATATCTATTAGATATTTGTATGAGATAACTAATAGAGTTTTGTAAGACATCAAATTGATGATATCTTGTAATAGATTCCTCATATGATATTAAGAATCCACTTACAAAATATCATTAAAATCACAATTTTTTTTATAAAAGAATAATGTACAACTTTGTAATGAAAGCTTTGGAATGTAATGAAATGAAGCATTCATGCATAATTTATACAATATACATTCTTTTATAATTAATTTTATTTATAACACTTTCAAAAATTGTGATAAATATTTTAAATTTACATTTTTCATATACAAGCAAAAATGTATGCCCCATAACAATCAAAATTCTGTCAACTTAGCAAACCTCATCAATCATCATAATCATCGTCGTAAGCGTGAGCAGCAGACAGAATCAAAGTTACGCACGCAAACGTTCACATCTTGCACATAATAATCTTGCGCTTTTTACTTTCACAGCATCTAACACTTATACACACTTAGAATGAGAGAAAAAGGTATGAAATATTTATAAATTCTCCGTTACTTACTGGCATAAAAGGCACACCAGCTGCCGTTTGCTTCCCCGGTACTCTTTCGAGAATTATCCCGTGCAGACTCGCACTGCGACACTCGGTTTCTCTCTCGTTTCAGAACTTCACTAACTTATGAAACTCTGGCTGCCAAAGATATATCGCAATCGTAAAATAGCTCGTTCGCTATTATATACACGTAATGAATGTAATTCTAAAGTCTTGTATTTCTATTTAAAAAGCACCTTCACTATAGTTATAGATTCGATCTCCGAAATGGCTCCCGCGAAATAAGTCACTGTGCGTGCGCTCACTCCAGACTCACAACACAAAGTGTTTTTATGGTTTAGTGCGGAGAGCTCGAGAGGGGGATACGCATATATATGTACACGGTGTAAAGATAACTCCAGTATGTTCTCGACAATTCTCGGAGGTACAATTCTATCGGTAATATGTGAACGTATTGGAGAAGTAACGTAACGTGACGGTAACGCGACATCTCAAATCCTTTGCGCTTCGCTGATTGGCTGCGATTGCGGTTGCGCAATGCGACGCCTAGACGCGCTCATGGGTTAGTGGATGCATAACCGCGAAATTTGAAAATAAAAGAAGCGGGAAATACATTTCTGAGAAACTTCAAAATAGTTTATGTTATTAGACTTACAAATTTCATTACCATTATGACATAAAAAGCTTTGCTAGGTTTTTAATGTGAAGAATGCAACGAAAAAATAAGCATTCATTAATAACATAAAAAATATTTATATATTAATATAAATAATCTTGTTCGAGAACATTCAGAACAAAGGATAGCTGAATACTATTAGTTACCAGGGACAAATATTCTCACGAGGACAGTAATCACTCGCGAGAAAAAACCTACTACTTTTGTTCCGTTTTTAAGTATTTTATTTATTTGAGCCAATATTTTTGCCGCTATAATTCCGGAGCTTTTTTTTTAGAAAATAAAAATGCTTCAATATACATTTATTAATTATTTAGTTATAACTTATGTATACGAATCATATTCATTTGAAGTATATGAGCTATTCCACAATTTATTTTCCTTTTATAAAATTAAAAAAAATTTTGTCAACGTAAAAGGAAAATAAATTATTCCACAATTTATTTTCCTTTTATAAAATTAAAAAAAATGTTGTCAACGTAAAAGGAAAATAAATTATTCCACAATTTATTTTCCTTTTATAAAATTAAAAAAAATTTTGTCAACGTAAAAGGAAAATAAATTGTGGAATAGTTCATAAACAAATAAAAATTTTTACCTTTGAATTCTTCGTCAATTAAGTTTTCAAATATTCTTCCTCAAATGTTATTCTTGCAGTTAAATGTTTCTTCTAGAACCTGGCATGTCATTTCCTTTGATAATATTAATAAAATTTTGTTATTATACTATTTATTTTTCAACGTTCGAAAAAAAAAACTAGAAACATTCTACGAAGATGTAAATTGAAATCTCTTTTAATAAACAGTAAAACAAAGAAATGGAATAACGAAGTTTACTAAACGGATTCCTAAAATTAATAAACTTTTTCTCTTACAATTAATGCAACTGAAAGAGCTATAACATAATTACATACTATAAGGAATATAATTATTTGTCTTACAATACTATAATGTGGAAAAAGTTTTACACAATGTAACAAATAAAATAAATTATTTTTCTCCTATATGTTATATATCTAATGTTCTCGAAAACGATAATTGTATATTATAAGTAATTCGAATGTAAAAGTATATAAGTAATATCTAGACGTTGTATGTGCACGTACTATAAGAAAGAGAATTTTCTTATGTGTATTCTTTCACAGTACTATAGTAATGATTACTAATATGAAGAATAAATTGAAGGCATACATCGTGGGGTACACTATTTATTCCAATATTTCTATAGTATCACTAGTAGTTCAATATAACAATCTTCAATAATGAATCAAATACGTTATGTAGAAATATGAAGAATATATTACAGAAGGATTATAAGTACAACAACGGTAAACTACAAAAATATTGATTAGAAATAATTTTATTCCTAAGTTATATATAAAAAATTTATTAAATATTAAAAGTTTAGATCTCAATGTTTGCAATCCGAAAAAAAAATCCATTGATCGACCAATAAAAATCTAACTAATAGGTATATACCTTTTATTTATTTGAGAGGATATAAACCTGATGGAAAACTTATTTATTCCAATTAGTTTTTATTATGAATTCACAATTGAATTATTGTAGAGAATAATTCTTTAAATAATCTTTTTTTCTTTTATAAATTTTATAATATGCTCGTATTCTTCCGAAAAAAACTAGGCAATTTTGTTCCTCAAAATATTCGTTCTTTTCAAAGAAGTTTCACCCACTTCTTGTTTTTTGAGCTTATATCTGAATACAGACGTACTTAAATGCAAGACTGTGATTTTTCAGAAGTAAAATTCCTGACGACAATTCTCGGAAAATTGATTAAGATAAACATCGAAAGATTCAGAACAAAAAGAAAGACTATATTAAAGGGCTCGCCTTACGTAGCGCAGACGTAGAAAAACTAATTGCTTAATGACATAATCTACATCATTTTTTATGCAAATAACGTAACAGAATAATTATAACGGATGCCAATATAAAATACAAGCTTTGTTTTAACAAAATTAGAGGTTTCAGGTTGTAATAGTACAGTGTGAGCTTTTCAATTTTAATAATATGGTTCTTCTATACGCGCTTCATAGATACATAAGACATTTTCATCTTGTAAATAAATAACTACTTAATCGTGAATATTATTTCCGCTCGAGTACATACATTTTAATTCTTTAATTATATACTTTCGAACATTATAACAATACATTACAATATTATTTCTTTGTTACGTTTCATTCTTCTTTTACTTTGCCTTCCTTCGAGGATTTGTTAAAACTCTTAAATTTAATGAAATCTAATAAGAACAAAGCTCTATTCTAAACAGATAAATATTCGCTATACAATCTAACAAATCTTAAATTCAATGAGCAAATTAAAAACTAAAACAAAAACTTTTATAATGATATCATCATAAAATATATTTTTTGAACAATAAATAAAGTTACTATTAAATATGCAAGCTAATATTTTTATCAAACACCATCGTATCGGATTAAAGTTTATCGGTGCATGGCCAGGAGTAACAAGTTTATCAGGATTTTTTATTATAATAGGATGGGCATTATTTTTGCTGGCTTTTGCATTTTGGAATATTGCAGTTGTTTACGAAGATCTTGATGCGCTAATGGATAATTTAGTTTCCACTATAGGAACAGTGATGGGATTGCTAAAATTAACAACATTACGGTACAAACGCACGTAAGTAGATTTTCAAATTCCAATTTTTTAAAATTATATATTATTACTTTAACAACTTTTTTAAAAACAAAAATTAGTACATTAAATCTGGTAATCGATAAAATGTTCGAAGACTGGAACGAAATTAAACATAAAAAGAGGTGCAATGTGATGATGGATAACTTTGTACGATCAAAATTAGTGTCAAAGGCGATAATAATTCTATACAACACAATGCACTTTACGTACGTACTAAAAACTTTAATCTCATATGCTTTTGATTCTGTTGAAGACAGAAAATATCTTGCAGCAGTTACTTTTCCAATAGACGGAAAACAATCTCCGATATTCGAATGCGTTTTCGTGGGACAATTCTGTTTAGCATTCACAACATTCAATGTTCACGCCCTTATTGAGGGTCTACTTGCGTCATCAGTAAGTATAAAATAAATTTACCGATCTTTCAGGATTATGAAATATGAAAATTTTATTGTTATATTTCTTAAATAATAATATATTAATTTAGTACTGTTGTACAACTTTATATAGAATAATTTAGAAAACAAAAAAGATAACAGTGATAGCGAAATTTATGTTTCTTATAGTTCTGATGATACGATGGAATTATAAAATATATACTGTCACTTAAATTGTAGTAGAAAGCCCCCCCCCCCCAGTCACGCATTAGAAATTGATTAATATCTTAATTTCCTTTAAAACTGATATACCTACTTAAACTATTTCAAAAAGTTCTTTTTCAACATTTTTCTCTTTATTTGATTTCGCGCGATATTGAGAGTTTTATAAAAATAGGACCAACAATGTCTGCATCTGTTTTGCAAACCAATGTTTATTTACATGTATAGATATTCGCTAACTTGCGTTATTGAAAAGTTAAACGGAATCCGATGATCTAAACAATGCATTCAATACTTTGAAGTGCACTATAAGTGCTCAAGGTCGTGCGTTTCACAAAGCAAGTGTATATATGGTGATGCTGAATGCATACAAGTGTAATATGATACAATTGCAGTTGAACGTGTTTAGTCGTACATCAAAATACATGGGTTACGTAAATGTATCTCTATTTAGACTCGTTTTTATCCAACTAAAGTAAAACAATGGGTAATTAATAGTCTCAATCGGTAAATCCAGAGAATGGAAAATATATAAATATATACAATAAATTGTTTATATATGCGTATGTGAATTACTAATTGAAAGAGTTTAAACTTTACATTAACGCCAAAGGATTTATAATAAGTAAATGTAAGATAAATATAAGGATTATTTCTGTACAGGTTTTACATGCTTGTTCTAAGATAGATGTTGTGCGACAAGAAATTATAAAATTTTCAAATATATGCCTATCAAACGATAAAAGACTGACAACGATGAGTTTGAAAAAACTTATTCATATACATTCAGCGTCTATTGAATTCTCAGAAAATGTTCAAGATATATTTTCCTTTATTTCGTTTTTTCACATATTTTTCTTGACGTTAATCCAAGTTCTTTCAGGATATATGTTTCTCGATGTAAGGCAATAAAACTACATATATCATTCAGATAAGTAGATTAGTGGATTAATTTATCTTTACGTGAAAATTTTCAGGCGTTGGAAAGACATCAGAAATCAATCAATACACTTCATTATGCAACACTAACAATCGCATTTTTAGTAAGCGCTGGATACTACTGCATCGCTGGAGAGTATCTGACAACGCAAGTTTGTATTTGACAATACGGAGCTATAAGTAATCGCATCACAAAAGAGATACATAAAGCATCAGTGTTGTAAAAGCTTGAAAATTTGAAAAACATCTGTCTATAAAAATTGCAAAAAGTTTACAATTGTATCTATATACTTTTGTACGTTATCTTGCGATTACGATTTAACAGCCTAAATTTTTTAGATTTTATATGTTAATAACTTTAAGTGACTATTAAAAAAGAGTTGAAAAGAGACGTTATTTCCTTTTTTCAGAGTGAGCTAATATTCAAAGAGCTTTACAACTGTTTTTGGTACAAATTTCGAATCCCTGAGCAAAAAGTGATAAATTTTATGTTGGTGAAAGCTCGGAAACCGGTAAATTTGACTTTTGGCAAGTTCGATGACTTATCCCTCGTACACTTATCTAAAGTAAATATATCGATAAACTTTCTCTTATCTTATAATTACTGTTAGTATTCCCATAAAAATGTTATATTTAGCAATTTTCTAAAATACTTTCTTTTTTTGCAGATAATGAAAACTTCATTTTCTTATCTATCATTAGTCAGAGCTGTTCGTTAGAAATTAACAAAAGACAAATTTTACGTTGGATTGAAGTTTATCCAGCGATCGTAAACAATGTTTCAAATTATTAATTATTAATAATTAAATTATTAATTATTTTTATTTATTTTTTGTTATTATAATTCATTTATACAAAAATGAATTATAAAGTATTTCGAAAACATAGAAACGATTGAGAATTAAACAAAAAGTTAATAATAATAAAAAATTTTAAAAATAATAAATCTAATTTTATGAAAAATTTTATGGGCTATTTTTACAATTAAATGATTCAAAGTCGTTTTTTAACTAAATCCATTCGGAATCTGGTTTCACAATGTTTTATTTTAAATATAAATGTATGATATTTTTTCTTATATAAAAAACCAATCAGAATAGATTATTAAAATTTTAATAAAGTTTTAATAAAAATTAACAAAATGAAATCATTACTGCGAATAATTTTTTTTCTAAATAATAAGAATCAAATTACTGATCGCAAGCTTTTTTAATGAGTCTGATGATAAATAATATTTTATTTTGTCCGCATTTTTTTATTTCGTTTTAAATTAAATTCTGATTATCACTAAACAAATAGAATAATACCATAGTCATGAAATTCGCCTCGAGTTTAAATAAAGCTTTTAATCTGCAAGGTGAGCAAGTTTCTTTCAATTAAAATTACCGTTTTTAAGATTGCAAATGTACCATGTCTATATGCGCTCAGGTTCACAAATATTTGGTCGTTTTATATATTTTTTAAATTTTATGTGCAATTATAACGCACTTTTTTGTTTTACGTTTTGACTTTTATATAAGTATATATATATAGTGTAAAATGAACAATACAAGGTTTACATTAAAAGAAAGTACACAAATATGCGCCCATATACTGAAAATTTCCTCGGCAAAAGAGAAATAACAATTACACCGTCATCGTATGCTCCTCATTTTTCAATAAGTATCATCCGGAAGATAATACCTCGCTGTTTCAGGACTCAGGCGTGCGCTACATGTATACATATATATACATACGTCAAAGCGTCGAAATGCATAATTACAAATACAAAATCCGTGACGTCAGCTACTTACTTTCTACGCTGATCAACTGCCTCAACGATACCGCGTCTCGCATAATGCTTGACGATTTTTATATATACATATATAATTCTGCGTGAAATTTTTCAGCCTTCAATCATCAACCGAACCAGCTATAGTGCATATATCTAAAATGTATAATAATACCGAAAGAAAAAAAATAGGAGCCGAGAAATAGAGCGCAAATAGCCGAACCGCGATCGCATCTATATATACCAAATGGCATATAGGCTCGTTCTATTGTATACCTACTGTAAAAGCTAAAAAGAGCGAGACTACATCCGACAGAGACAATAATGCGCGAGGGAGCGAGACGGACGGATGCACCGAGTGGCATTTGTATATATATAGATATAGAAATACAAATAAGGCAGAGAGTCATAGCATCAGTGTATAACAGCACATCGTGTGCGTCGCCGCTGCCGCCACGGGCAGTCGCGAGCGTGACGTCGTCACAGTAGTATATCAGTGCATGCGATTGTATATGTGTAACAGTGTATATATATATATATGGTGTACATATATATATTAGACTCGCTCCGAATTTTTATCGAATCCCCACGCGAGTGCGCGCACGCACACGTATATACGTAAGTCTCTCTCTTCTTCTCCAAAATCGGAGCAGAGCAGCCAACACCAGCCCTGCAAGGCGTGCGCGCGGAGGAGAAAGAGAAAGAGGAACATGAGCAGCAGCAGCATCAGCGTCGTCCAGCAGACGTGAGCGCACGAAGAAGAAGAGGAAGATCAACGTCGAGTGAGGTTTTCTTGTACGCAAGGCGAGCTCTGCTGCCGCGAGGACAAAGGGGGATATATAGCATATATATCCGGAATAACGAGTTGTTTTTGTACGTCCACCTATATACTTATATCCACGCACACCTGTCTCTCCTACTGCTTTCTGCTGTATATAGCCTGTATATGCACATAAACACACTTGGCGATATCTATATACGTGCGAGACTGCGTTTTCTTTTTTGCGAGGGATCGATTATAACCTTAAAGTTGCAGTGCAGTGCATATTAATGAGATGCAAATGCTTTTTGTCTGCTCGTCACGCTGAAGAGCGGTTCTATATATATATATATATACCTGTACGTCGTCAACGGCAGTGTTTTGCGTTGTTGAAGGAAGTGTGAATTTTTCGCGCAGTCTAAGTGTCGGGGAGGTTCTTTCTGGTGGCAGGTGTGTGGAAGGGTATAGATACAGAGTGTGAATGCAGTGAATGAGTGCAATGGTTGTATGGATATACAGCTGAAGTGTATAGATCTCGAGTTTTTTGGAGTTTGATAATGGCATACGTACTTTATGCCTACTAAGAGATAAGGATTAACTTGTTTGATATGCTCTACCGCCACTTGAACAGTTTCAGATAGCCTTGAGATATATATGTAATTATTAATAGAAAACATAATTGGAGATTTACTTTTTGATAAATTTAAAATACATGTTTTGTTATAGTTTTATCGAGCTATTGTATTTGAAGTTGTTTTGTTTGTAAACAAAATATTATACATCCCTAATAAGATGTTTACAATGCTGCAATTTACATTTAATAATAATTAATCAATTCATAATCATAATTGTTTGTTTCAATTACTTGATAGACAAAAAATTAAGAATAATAAGATAAATCAAGGAGAAAGTGAGTCATCATGCTCACTGAATGCTGTGACTATAAAAATCATTTTATACTCCTTTTCTTTCTAATTTAATAAATAGTTTTTCTTTTTTTATGTTGCACTGCATAAAAATGTACAATATTTTGAATCAATCCAATTTACAAACAAATATTTTTCTATTTATATTTCTGAAATTAAGATATTCATTAAGAATATTTTTTAGAATACAATAATCAAAATGCCTGAAAGCGGAGCTGTTTATCAACCAACAACAGTAGGCTATGCCTATGACACGCGAGATGGGGGTGGACTTGGCATTAGGAGCGGTTTCTCCAGAATCATGTCAAGGCACAAATTTAGCACCAGGCAATGGCTTGAGTGGGTCTTGGTATCAGTTGCTGCTGCAGTATTTGTTGCTGGACTAACAACAATGCTACTAAACTTAGTTTCTGCAGACGATGAAGCAAATACTCCACAAAAGGTATTAGAATATACTTATTACACATTATGATTGCAGTTGACAATGAATTGATGTACAACTTTGGAACGATTATGAAAATGATCATAGTTTATATTGAAAATATTTTTATAATCTTAAGGAATGAAAGGTAATACTTCTTAAAGAGTTTAAGTAGTAGTTGAATATATATATATAAATTTTAGAATGATAGTAATTTTTTTTATATAAAGAGTATATAATTTACAAAAAAAAACATTTAATTTTTACTATCTATTATTAATATAATAGATTAAAATTTTATTTTACATTAAATTATTTATGTAATGTAGAATTTATTTTGTACAGTATATTTATATTTTGTAGTAACTAATTTTGTCACTGCTACTAAATTTTATTTGATACTTATGGGAAATATTTTTTGTTATGAGGATTTTAATTATTACACATTTTTAGACAAATGGCAATATACCAGACAAAGAAGATACAACTGAAGTGAAACATCATTCAGGAGATGCAAGAGCATCTATTGCTGTTGGTGCAGCAATGATGCTACTTGGTCTCCTGTTAGGATTTGTTTGGGCATGGTTAAGATTTTTCCGTCGTGGAAAATCTCCTAGAGGTGGAATGACAGGCAACAGTGGTCAGGTATGTTTAGCCAATCAGAAAATTTCATGGATGGAAAGACTCCATTACTTTCACTTTCTTTTGAGTTTTATCTAAGTATGATACTTTAAAAGTTACACAAGTTCACTATTATATTTGACTCATAGTATAAAATTTATATTTATTTAATTAAAATAACATTTTTTATTATAAATATTTTTAATTTGTTTTCAACAACAGAATATTATGTGTTTATAATAAATTTATCCAATTCAGAATCAATAATGAAGTAAATGGCATTTAAAAGAATAGAAAAGTAATAAAAGTTACCATTCATGGAAGAAAGATGAAATTAATTAGTACTCGCTTTATATGCTTAAATATTTTTCTTTTATCGCTGTTATTGCATCCATCCCCCCCTTTTTCTTTTAACCTCATGTTATAACGCGCGTTGCTATTGAATATAAAGATGTTGGGCGGTTTGAATCCATCAACTGACTTGCTGGTGGGTTCCACTTCGCAGTACGGGCCAGTACTAACAGAGCTGCCTAGTCAAATCAAGTCTAAGCAATCTGAGGTGTCAACTGCAATTCCATTATCGGACCAGGAAGAGGAGACGCACAACCTGATGCAAGATTCTCAACAAGCTACTGGTCCCAGTACCATCACAAGTCAAATACCCGGCTGAGTAAGAATCACTGGGTTAATTGGGCCTAAAGCAAATAGGCGCCGTCAGGTCAATTTCTTTTTCCCTAGTTTTTCTTCATTGACTCATATAAGCAGATAGTCAAGAACCAGGGATGGGTTTTTCAGATTTGAGACATAGTTTTATCACCACAATCTCATACATGCTTCAGCTTTTAGGCTTGGAATAGATTTTCAAATGAAATCCCTTTTTTCTTTTCTAATCTATTTAATTAAAAAATTAAATATTCTATACTAGGTATAGATTTATTATCTTAATATTTTTTATTAATAGATAATTTATTGATTTATATATTCTTAGTATAGTATATAACAACAAATCAACAAACTTACATCTTTTTTTTATACCTTTATATATGTTATAATCTTTATAATTTTATTATTACTTTCTTGAAAAACATACACTTAATTGATAGAGTGTAGAACATTGATTTTTACAATTTTCATAGAACCATCTTAAATTTATATTAATGTATTCAAATCCAAGCAATTATTGGAAAAAGTGTATTTAAATTATATAGGAGAAAAATATATTAAAAATATTTACTTGAAACTTCAAGTATTTATCGTGAAATTTTTAAATTTTAACAAACCCATATCTGTACCTTCTTTCTTTTAAAAAAGTGATGGATGAAATCTGTCATCACAATAAGACTGTTTTAATTGGTTGTTGTTCACTCAGTTAATTGTAGTATACCTATAGGTATACTTTTAATGGCCGTCGTTCTCGCCTGAGACGCTCATTTGATTAGTCTATATATAGAACAGGCGCCACAATCAAATGTGTTCGAATTTTCAAGATTGAATTTTTGAATTGAGTATTTAAAACTGAATAATTTAAATGATATAAGAAAATTTTATTTATTTTATTTATCAAAATTACATCATTATCGTATAATTTGAACTCATTGGCACGAAATTAACATCCAAAAAAATAAATAAATAAACGAATAGTACGCGGGAATCGCGTTTAATGTAGCTAGTATAAGGAAAAGGGGATTTCATTGAAAGTTATCTATATTAGTAATAATCTCAACTTAAAATATTCAATACTATAAATGTATGAATTAACAAAAAAAACAGAAATGACCCATCCTTGATTACATTATAAAACATCAGAGCTGAAGAAAAAACAGGACTAGCTTAAAATATTACCAGAATAACTATTTTATGTAGAATTTATATATAGTTTAAAAAATGAGAAGGTTGATTAATTATTTGACAAAGTGATATTTATAAATACATTTTTCTTTCTGTAACCAAGATTTTTTTTATAAAAGATTTTTTTAAAGAAAAAAGTTTCATCATTTGAAATTTATACTTTGAAACATCATATTAATAAGGTGATTAAAAGTATTGCTGAAGATTTTACAAACTCAAATGCTGTATATAGAAAAAATGTATTTATCCTGGTAAATAATCCACTTTTTCATTACTTACTATTAAATATTTACGTTATACGCTCGTGCAAGATAGATTACATAATAAAATCACGTAATCGCCATTTATTGTGGATATAAAGTCTAAAAAAAGACTTATAGAAATATTTTCATTTAATGTTTTAAAATTTTTATAAATACACATGTAAAATTAACGACTTCACATCATCGAGAGAATCTCTCTAGTATACTGCTGATAACAGTATCTAAGTATATACTTTAACGTATTTCCAATTACATGCACGTATAGATCTCAAGTATCTTAAAAAAAATGCGATCGAATTAAATCATAAGCGCAAATTTTCAATCTTCACGTATATAAAATTGTCCGTAGAAAAATATATTTTTTAGACTTTAACAAATAGAATTGCATAAAGGGACAAATAAAAATCAATATTTATCCTCATACTTATAAAGGAATCATTGTACTTTTCTCGAATTTTTTCTCGACGTATTAGTATTTATAGCGGCCAATCCGATATAATAGTGAATCGTTAACACGCTCGCATGACTTTTAATGATTGTAAAAACGACACGCGGTTTGTGATTTGTCACACACAAAAGTAACAAAGCGCATTGGTTAATTTAGAGACATCACGGTCTATTGGCACCCGTTAGTTTGCAAACCAAAAAATAAACTAGACGAGAGGCAATTTGGATTTCACACCGGCAAGTAATTAAAAGAAATAACTGTACACAAAAAGTATATCTTGAGCTAAGCAGAGACAATCAGGGAGAGATCGGGTATTCTATCTACTACGAGAGTTACAGCGACGTTATAGAGTGCGGAAGTAACATCAAAATGTGCTTATGTAGAAAAATCTTTTCAAAACTGAAACGTTTTTATCCAGTGTAATTATTTTTAAATATTTGATGATACGAAAATTGCTATTAAAATGTTTGTTTTGTAATTCTTTGAAGATATCAAAAATCATTTTAAAAATACTATAATCAATCTCTGTGTAACACTTTTTACGAAGAAACATTTGTCATCAAAATCTATCTATAAAACTTTGTTTAGTTTTGAAAATGTTGTGTTGTCAGAAAAGACATATACTTATATACTTATGTGATAATAAATATGAAGGTCAGTTTGCTTAATGAGTTTTTTATCTCTCCGAGAAATGCCGAAGAAAATGAATAATTTAGTATTTCAAGTACGTTGTCAATGTATGGAACAGGTGACGTGATTTAACTTTTAGTTTCAACCATTTGTATATATTCTTTTATAATCAAGAAAGAAAATTTTCTTAATTTAAAATTTGTATTGTTTATAATTTTATGGTTTATAGACAAATGAAAATCTTACTTCTTTTACTATATATCGTGTGTATCTGTTCTGTGACATATGTTCCCTACATAAACCCAACCCTTTGTTCTCTGCTGAAATAATAGTCATAGGAATTTACAATTAAAAAAAAGAAAAGTTTTGTCGACAGTTTTGGTTAGGTGCTTGCGACCATCGTACGAATGACTGAGCAATAAAAAAAAATTCGCGTAATAAATGAAATTTGCTTTAAATGAAATGAAAATCACTGGATAATTCTTATAAACTGTCCAAATGGTTGTGTAAAGATAAAAAATAATTTTTTATTGCGTTTTAACCGTACATAAAAAATACACTCAGAGTTAACTCATTTATTATCATAAACTGTATTTTAATTATTTTATATTTTTTACCTCTGCAAGTATATAATTTTAAAGACTTTTAACGGTTGTTTTTTTTTAAGTTTTTAAAAAAATATGATGTATATGTTTATCTGTACGGACTCTAAGACAAATTGCGAAAGACGAAACCAGACGGTTTACGTATTTTAAAGAAAAAAACCTTAGATCTTCCAGTTCGGAGTTCCTAAATCAATGTGAAGTACGAGCGAGGCTGTTGGTAAAAAAAAAAATTTGGTTAAGTCAATATATTTTTTGGGAGAAATTAAATTACGTGATTAATATATGACTATTTTAATAATGATTTGTGAAATCATAAAATTTCTTAAATTTGATTTCGCATACATTCCGATTATATTTGCGCTAATTTAATTTTCACATAAACTTGGATAATATGTATATTTGAACATGTGAAAAAGCACAAATTTCAAATAATACAAAATTTTGCGATAAATTTATCATTTATTTATATATACATATATATTTAAAAACGATATTGCTAAGTTAAGCAACGTCTTTGGAAAAAAATCAACTGTTTTGAAATGATCGAGCAAAAAAGACGATAATTATGAATAAATTTGTACTTCGACTGCGAAGAAGTCTGCGAACTCTGATAGACATGGGTTTGTTTTTCGTTGCGAAAATCTCAAAACTGAAAGTTTTGAATGCCGACTTCAAGTTGATTGCGCGTGCAGTGTACTCGCGTGGCGATTATCTACCTATGTAATTCCAGCCACTGAAGGCCATACAACTATGATTTGTTCACTCCGTCCATTTTTGTAAAATAGCCGATTAAATTGCACATTTGAAACCGAAATATATCTTTTGTCGGCAAGAGTTATTTATATTTTACGTTTATTGATTTGATGTATTTTTATGTCGAAAAATGAGAAAAAATAAATGACTGAAATGTATGACAAAGATTTGCTTATTTTATTATTATACTTAATATTACAATTCACATCTTAAACATTAATTTCATACACCAATACAAACTTATACAACCTTTTTATTCAAATCAAGAACGATATTTAATAATCATTAAATTACTAATTTTACATTGCATATTTAATAGTTATTAAGTTTATTAAGATCAATGCAATGATATCTTTATAAAATAAAAATGTTTACTATTAAACTTAACATTCTAATGATTTGTCATTTATATAAAACTAACAATGTTATTGATATAGATCATTAATAAAACTTCAAAATAATGAGATTAATTAAATAATGGTCTCATGTAATTTCTTATTTGATTGAGAATATCAGTTTTTCCAATTTTAAGCTCTGAAATTTTGGTTTCATACTGATCTAATTTTTTTACTATTTTTGTTACTTCATTATCAATTTCTTGTTTCTGATTAATTAATTGTGATAATTTATCTGTACTATCGTCGGTTTCAGATTTTAAAATTAACTCATTGTCTTCTAATTTTTTAAGTTGTTGAATCAATCCAATAAAGTTATTATTTTCTTTCAATTCAGGGAACATCTCTCTTATACTATTTAATGTATCTGAACTTAGTGAATTTTTTGTATCTCTAAAAAATGTTTCTAGAGTATTTCTTAACTTTTCAATTTCATATATGTTATCTACAAATCTTAAAAGCTCGAGATCAAGCATAGTCATGCTTAAATCATTTCTTCTTTTTAGAACATTTGTCGACCACAATTGCCATGTCTATAGAAAATAAAATATAAAAATTGTTCTTACAGCAAGTTTATTTTATGAATGAATTATTAAATAAACAAGTTGAAATATTAAGTTAATAAATTAACAAATCGAATACTGTTATATAACTTCAATTACTTAACATGTTAAAAAAAAAAAAAAAATTGAAACTTACTTTTTGCCAAGCATTAACAGATCTTACAGCCTCATCAGAAAACTCGTTCAGTTGATTTACTACAGTACACCAAAATTTCTAAAAAAAAAAAAAGTTTAAGAAAATAATATTCAAGATTCTAATGAAATTGAAATTTTGATTCCATAAGATTTATAAATTCAGATCTGATAATTAAAGTTTTTATGACACATTATATAATACATAAATTTAAAAGAATAATACAACACATGTACTAATGTATAAAAATGACTTTCTTACCTCGTTTTTTGGATCTTGCATGAACAACTTTTTGTGGGCAATAAAGTACTGCAACAGAGCTGTTTTCTGCGCGAATGATACGTGTTTTCTATAAAAACCATAATAAATCGATTTACATTAATTCCAACTTAAAAAGATTTATTTTTAAACAAAGAATTTAACCGATCATACATTTTATATATAAAAAAAATTATCAAAAATGTACGTATGTATGCGGTATTATATGTAGTTTAATAAATCGTTAAAATACTTGTTAAAAATTCCATCGTTGACCATTGTTCCTTCTAAATCGGTTGATTGTGAAGAAATATTCAAGTCGGTAAAAAAGTCATCCTTTCTATCGCTCATCTTTATTTTTTTTTCCTTAGATGTTATCGGATCAAACTAATAAAATAATGTGTGCTTTATTATAAAAGGTATATATAACTGGAAGACTGTATAGGTCAATTTTATATTACATTCGTATCAATATTTACCAATATACAAATTCTTTTTCTTCAATGACAAAACAGTCCTTGAACAAGGAGATAGATTAAGCTGAACAGTGACCTGTACTACACTTGAATCGACACTGGAGTTCGCGGTGCGTATACCGGCTCGGGCCATTCCAGAAAAAACAAAAGCGCGTGCGAACGCGTTGAATCTTGTTTTGTATACCTATATATATATATTTAAGTTACTTGTGTCCCCTCACCTCAGTGTGCGAATCTGAATGTCGTGAAAAGTACATCACTTGATCACGGCCCTATTTATCAAGCAGTTTTCGTATTATATACACCTAGATATAGTTCATGCAGAGGCACCGCGCAGTTCGAGTTTTGACCAGACCGATACCTGCACACGTAAAGATAAAGGGAGAAAAGAGTAAATATCAAACTTATCTAGAAGAAATAATACATTATCATTTATAGGGTAAGATTATCAAATGTTTAATTATTGATTTTAATATCATTAAAATTGTAACTAATAACACAGTATTTTTAACAAAATGTTTAAAAAATATACAATACTTGACATAAACAAAACGTTGCTGCGTTATTTTTAATTATGTGAATTTATTTAAAACCAGAAAAAAAATATTTTTGCAATAATCTAATAGTTTTTGAATTTTTTTTGCAGGTTTCATAAGTATGCACTTTTAAAAAGCTATAAGTATATTTTACAGTACATAATTTTATAAAAAAATTATTATAAAAATGGAAAATGTTAATTTATCAGAAAATCAATTTGATGTTGATAACTTATCTGGATCATCTGAATCTTTAATAATTCCAACACAAACAAACAAAAAAGGGTACTTTTCTTATCAATACTATATAATATTTATGAATTCTCATTAAATTACATATAACATTCAATTTATTATTGTTATATTTTCATTATTTTCAAATACTTTATATTTTTTAATATAATTTTTTTTTTAATATAAAGGAATAAATCGCATACCACATTAAAGCAAAAAGATCTAATTGTAAATTATATCATTGAAAATCCTGAAATGGTAACACACAGTAGCACTAAAGAAAATGAGGTGACTAATTTATAATGAAAACAAATTTATGATTATTGAATGTGCTATGAGTAAATATATGATTTTTTTTCAGAGAGAATTATGGAAAGATTTACAAATAAAACTGAATGATTTAAAGCCAGAAAAATCAGTAGATAACTGGAAGAATGTATGTGGATAATTATAATCCATTTATTTTTATCAATATATATTTAGATTATACTAACTTCTTAAAAATTCTAAAATTTTTTAGTTTTGGTTAAGGTGGAAAGCAAGTTTATTTTCTAAACCAGAATCAAGTTTAACAACTGTTGACTATAAGTTGAAGCAATTTTTACAGAGAATAATGCAGAATGTCGAAGATAATAAAAATGGAATTGTACATAAGAAAACCAAAATTAAGAAGCTAGCAACAATAGATGAAATTAATAATCGTATTGCACAAATAGAAAAAGAAAAATTCAAATTAAATCTTGATATAGATAATAATTATTTTAGGATTGCAAAATATCACAATAGTATCAAGTTATTGGAAAATGAAAATGATTTGAAGCGTAAGAGAATAAAATCACTTATTCGAACAAAATTTTACTTAAATTATAAAAAAAGAAAAAATGAAGCTATACAATATAATAATATAGTTCAAACAGAGGAAAATGAAGAAATGGAAAATCAAATTTTCAAAGAAAAAAGCTGGTCTGAAAGCTAATATTGTTATATTTTATATAATATATTAATTTGTTAATTAATTAATTTGTAATTGTAATGTATACAGTGATTTTTATTAGAAAATGTACTATATTATATTTAAATGTTATTCATTGTTTTTTTAAAAATAAGATGTTTTTAATAATCAATTTCAACATTATACGTTTTGAAAAATAATAAAATTAAAATAATTTTAAAAAATATTACCGTATTTTTCAATTTGATGTCAATTTTACGTAAATGACGGTCAATAGACTATTGATATGAATTGGTGACAACACTGACAACCATAATAATTGCTGAACATGTTTATCTTCGTTTACTTTAATCTTTCGAGTGTTAATGTTCATTTCTATTAATCAAAACCGGGATGCATGTCATCCGAATAAATGCAAAAAATGTAGTTTATATTATTTTTGCTATTTTGTCTACGTCAGTTAGAGAAGCTCATATGGGTTATGGTGGTATGTTATGTATAACCTTATTGTTTTTATTTTTGTTAATTCTCTTCGAGTTAATAATTTATGTTTATTTAAATAATTTTAAGGATTAATATCTTTTTCATAATAAATAGAATATCAACAGTATTTCATACAATTATGAATGTTATTCTTATTAATTCGATAATTTAATTGATAATGAATAATTTACAAATGTTGTAGATAGTGTAGCAAACTACGCAATCAATGCAAATTCAACACCTGCTTTTGTAAATAAAAAGGTCAGTTTAACAAATAAGAAAATTTAATTCATTTATATTCATTTAACATTTTATGCTTATTATTATTATATTTCAGGAAGAATTATTTAGTATATGCCCAGCTGGAAGTCCATGTTCAGAATTGAGTGCAGAATGTCTAACATGTACTATGGAACAGGATTGTGTTTATGGTGCTTCTTATACTGCAAATTGTACAGTACTAAACCAAGTTGATTGTGTGGTTAGTTTTATTCTAAATTATACTTTTGTTTTATAAATATTTTTTACTTTTAAATACATTTTATTGTAGGGAAAAACTAATTTTGCAAAGTCATATATATGCCGTTATTGTTATCAAACAGAACACTGGGAACATGATTGTCATCAAAAAAATTCCTGCAGTTCTGTAGCTTCACCACAGCAATACTACCGGTAAAACCTATTCCAGTGCCCTTTATACAATACGAATATTTCCATACCTTTTTTAATTTAAAATTGACATTGTGAATTTATTTTCATTTTATAGCACAAACTGTACAGTAAAAAGTGATATTTTATGTTTGGGGAAAAGAAAATTTCTGAAAAACCTGCCTTGTAATTGGACTGGTGGTTATAGATGGTCAACAGCTCTTATTTTGAGTATAACACTTGGAGGTTTTGGAGCTGATAGGTAAATATTTATTAAAATTTAATTTCCAAAGTATTGAATAAAAAATTGTAATTTACATAAAAGTAATTTTGTTAAAAGAATATACATAAAAATTTAAAATTTCAGATTTTATCTAGGTCATTGGCAAGAAGGCATTGGTAAACTTTTTAGTTTTGGGGGTCTAGGTGTGTGGACCTTAATTGATGTGATGTTAATATCTATGAGGTATTTAGGACCTGCTGATGGGTCTCTGTATATTTAATATTAGATGTAATTTCTATGTAAATTCATATATAAAATATATTTGTAATTTTAGTTATGTATTCAGATTTATAATATAAATTTATTGAATAAACATAATTTTTGTTACTAAAACGTATTAAATATTTATTATTAGAGAACCTACATAACAATATTTACAATTGACAATGTTTGTAAAAATATAGTTTCAATTTATATTGTGTACTTATTTTAATAGGATTAAATTAAGTTTTAATTCAATTTGATGGATTTTGTATACAAAAAGTTAAAAGTTTTTACATATTTTACATAAATTACATAGTAATATGTAACAATTTGAGTCTGTAAGTATTTAGGAAGTCATATCTAATCAATGGACAATCAATGGTTAACACTTCTCAGTATGTGTTCTTCAATAATATTTGTTTGCATATCATCGGTGACAAAAATATTTCCTGAAATCTGACATCATTTTTATTAAAATTGAATGGTTTTGTAAAAAAATAATAAATGTACTTACTGAAATATGTTTGTATTTTAATCGGGAAAGGAGTCGTAGTTTTAAATCCATTAAACCATGTGGTATTGTTGTGTTCCTCAAACACACTGAATTATCTAATACGTCGATATGATAATTACTAAAACTAAATTACAAAAAAGATTAAAAAAACCTTAAAGATTTTATGTGCATTTTTTTTTATTTTTTAAAATTTTGTAGTCAGACCTATCCAAACAGCTTAGAAATTTTTAGTTAGTCCATTTTAATAAGAGATTAAGTAAAACTTACTTTTTTTTTGTTTTCAGTGTTACACCTGGTATTTGCAAATGTGCAACTGGACATTCCAGTACAGCATCTTTAAATACTCCTCTATCAACTAATTCTTTTCCAATTTTGGTTACTAACTGTAAATTTTGTGAAGGTTGATATTTAATTGGTATTGTTTTCTTCAATGCTTGTGGAATAGGAATCATAATTTCAAGATTTATTTGATTTATAAGTAACTGCAAACGAGATCGAACTTTCCAATGATATGCTTCAATAAAAATTGATTCAAAAATATTTTTATCGAAACAATAATTAATCATCTGAAAAAAATTTAATTCTCAAATTTTTTGTATATTTGATAAATTTTAAAATTATATATAACATAAATTTAGATATTTTTACCTGTATATTCCAACATTTAAGCATGTGTAAACACAACATACTATTTACAAATATTCCCAAGTTTTCTTTACTTTTATATTCTTCTAATCTTAATTCTGTGTATAATTTAAGAATATCTTTTTTGTTTTGTGCAATAGGTAATCCCAAATGACTTATGCTCCATAAAAATCTGTCAAAATCTTTTAGTCTAATGCTTGGTTTTAGGCTGTCTAATTTGATTAGTTCTATGCCATCTGTGACTAGACGATTAATTGCTTCTGGCTCAAATAACAAAGCTTCTGAATATAAACTTAATACATGAACTATACATTTAAATTCTAGAGGTTTTTGTAGATTAATAATAGCATTACTTAATTCGTTTAAATCTAATTTATCACTTGGATCAGAAGATCTTATTATTTTACAAATTGATACAAGTAATGGTGGATCAAGAATTAAGGATTCAGCTTCTTTTTTTATTGTTTTTTCAAATATCTCCAATGCCGACTTTGGTACTTTTACAGATGCCTTAAAGAAAGCTGTTGCAACAATACATTTTTCAAATAATGACATATCTTCTATATTTGGAAGATAGGATTCTAAATACTTTAATTGACTTGATGCTTTCTTTTTTTGTAATGAAATGAGAAATAGGAGTTGCAATATCTCATAATTCTTTAATAAATTACATTCTACACCTTTAGTAAGGAATGATAGAGATTCCTGATAGAATCTAGTACTTGGCAACACATTTGGTACGACTTTTAAAAATGCAGTGAGTAAATTTAAAATTTCTGAATGACTTACACAACTACCTATTGTACAACATCGTTTATCAAGATCGTCAAGACTTATTACAGTTTTTCTTTTTGTACTGCTTGATAAATCATCAATAAGTTGATGAATGAAATTTAAATTTTGTTGTGTAACATTATATTCTAAAGTATCTTTTCTAACTTGTAATGATATTTCATATTTTTGCAATGCCCTCGATTCTTTGTACAAATAATCAAAGTAATTTATTACTCGATATTGAAATGATTTTTGATATCTTTCTTTTACTCCATACTGGTAGATATTTTTTTTTGCAATAAATCGAGTATTATAAACAGAAATCACTAAATTTTTTATAAAAGCGTGCATGGTATAATTCACTGGATATTATGAATTTTATAATAAATGATAAAAGTAAATTTATGGCAATAATTCATCATCCGTGCATTTTATAATTGATAGTTTTTTTTTACTCCTGTAGAGTTATGTGCCACAATGTACTCTATAACGGCCAATTTTATGGTTAAACGAACTCACAGGTGAGGTTCGACCATAATTATACGAGCTATATATAGCTTGTTGTTGTTCTTCTTGGGCGACCCACCGCAGAATACTCGAAACGACAGAGGAGAAATAAGAATACAGATTACAGAACTTCAACCAGAACACTAATTAATTGGTACCAAAAATGTACACCAGAACGGCGCTACCTGTACTATTAACAAGCCGAATAGAGAGCAAACTGTCCAAAGTGTCAAAACACGTGGAGTTCGGACTTCAGAGTGTAATGAAAAATGCAATTACAGTGAATGTTTATATAAGTAATGAAGTTAATTTTTTATGTGTTTATCAAAATTATTAAATAATTTTGATACTCAGTAAATTAGAGGAAAAAAATTGCTAAAAGTATCGTTACTGATAATGCTAAGGATATTGTTATAACACGAATTAAAATATTAATTCAAGTAATAGGAAGAAATAACAAAAATGCCTACCATTATAGCATTAGATGTTTCTCTTTCAATGCGAAGACCAGTTGTTGGTGCAAATACAGGAGAGGGTCCACAAAGTGAACAACTAACTAGACATCACTTAGCTGTTCAAGGAATACATACTATTTTACAATATTTGCAAACTCATTCCAAACTAGAATTTGTTTCTTTGGTAAATTTTATTTTATATTTTGTCGAATTAAGTTTTTTCTTTAAACTTTGTACAATAAACCAAAGACCAACTCTAACGATTTAATTTTTTTTATTATAGATTGTGTTTTCATCTCTTTATGAAGTTATATGCCCATTTACAAGAGACTATGATATGATAAGAACAAAACTGCAAAATATAGAAGAATGTGATAAAACTTGTATAGAAGCAGCTTTACATGGTGTAAATAATGTTGTAGTTTCTGAATGGGGAGGTACTACACCATGTCAAGTGATTGTAATTACTGATGGTAATCCTGGCGTAGGGTCTATGTCTTTAAGTGATTCTTTGAATTGTCTTAATTTTCCAAGAGAATCAAATCCTTTTCCATTGCCTTTTCCTTATCCTGGAAAGTTAACTCTTATCTGTATAGCTAGCCAGTTAGGTAAGAAATTTAAATATTAAATATTTAGAAATATATATATTTAAGTGTTGTTTTTTTAATTTTTATTTATGAATTATTTAGATCCCAGTTTATCAAATTCTATGCCATTGTATCAAAAACTTGTTGATTTGGCTGGATCTGATAGTATGCTTTTAATACCAGAAGGACAACTTACAAAATCATCAGTTATAAATTGTTTTAAAAAACTAGCAGAAACAAATTATACTTCATTTCAGGGATATTTAAAATGTGGGCATCTTGGTTCTCGCATATTATTATCACCACCACCAATGGTTTGTATATAACAAAATTTATAAGTACAAGAAAACACCTTTAAATACTTTTTAAATAAATATTTTTTTTTCTTTTAGCCACATACTAAGAAATCTGATTTTGAGTTACTAACAGGGTTAACTATATCTAAAACTATTGAGATATGTGGTTTCGTATCTGTAGCTGATGTTGGAAGTCCGACTTCAATTTCTAGGCATTTAATATTACCTTTACTTACTGAAAAAACTCCTAGTATGCAAGGTATTTCTTTAGAAGATGACTCTGATACAGAAGATATTACAGATGAAGGGAAAATACCATCATTTTGTGTGTTATTACATGGAGCACTTAAGGTGAATATCATAAATATTTATTTTAATTAAAAAATCATAAATTTGTAAAAACAATACTTGTCATTTATTTGTATTTAACTTTCTTAGGTTGAAAATATGGCAGCTTTATGTTTATTAAATAATGACTGGTATGGTTTTATTTATTCATGGGCAGATACTAAAAAAAAATCCAATTTAATGTTGACTGCTCTAGAACATGGTACAGATGTTGTGCCTTGGCTTGGAAACCTTAAAAATTTAGGACCTATTGATTCAAATTGTAAAACTGGAGAAAATTCTTTTCCTGTAAGGCCAGCAGAAAAAAGAAGTTATTCATTAAATGCACCATCTTGGATTCGACAAGTTGGTTTACAATCTGATATTCAGAAAATTCTTAGACATGCTAGAAAGCTACCAGAAAAAACTCAAAACTTCTACAAAGTAAGTATTAAAAAAGAAAAATGAATTTAAGCATTAAAAGATGAATAGTTTATAAAGACGATATAGATATATAATATACACAACATAGTGTGTAAAAGAAATTTTTTTTTTATTTATGGTAACTATGGTTAATTTAAATTTAATTTTACTCTCTTTTTACAGGAACTTAACAGACTTCGTCGAGCAGCTTTGTCATTGGGGTTTATAGAATTATTAGAAGGTTTAGCATTAATTTTCGAAAGAGAATGTCGAACATTACCTCCTAACTTACATCCTGACTGCACAATACAAATGGGACATGTTGCTGAAATGTTGAGGAAGCCTCATTCAAGAGAATTGAAAAATAATATAGCACCTATTAGAACAAAATTTACCCCTGGAGAGCAATAGGCTGATTAATTATAAGTAAAGATTAAATTTTTTTTATAAAAGTGATATTTAAAATATATTTGTACAGTAATAAATATAAATTTTTTAAAAAATAATGAAAAGCTATCATTTGTTACATGTCTTTTTACACTCGACTAATTGAATAAGAATTTCTAAAAGTCCTTTTGCAGTTTTTGTACTTGGATATTTGTGTAGTTCCGGTACATGAACAAAAAGAACTTCTGGTTCTCCAATACTAAGTGACTGATAGTAAATAAATTCGCATAAATATCTCCCCGCATCATAAGAAATGCATGCTTTACAATCTTCTTCACGCAAATGGTTATTGACCATTTCACAAATTTTTTCAATACTGCATTTAGTTTTTAAGACTTGGTGATTAATATTATTTTCATCCAGATATTTCTGGTGTATATCAGGTTTTTTATAACCTTTACTGTTAGCTTGATATTCAATTGTTAAGCACTCTGCCCGTTCACTTACACCCACATGTACTATTATCTAAAATGAAAAGTTTTATATTATATTTTTTTTATCAATATCAAATATGAATATGAATAATTATAGTACTCACAGAGGGTTTATATGTTTCCCACAGTTCTTTTACTTTAAATGTTACATCTTCATAAGAAACAGGAATTTCTTGAATAATTAAATTTATATCAGATGATATACTTAAAGTATTAACTAATTCTGGAAGTAATTTTACTGCTTCCCAACTGGCATTTATTTTATAATTTCGAAAGGGTCCGAAACCCGTCACCAAAATTGTTATTTTTGCGTCACTTTCCATTCTAAATAATTCAACCCTAAGTCTTAAAGAATAATAAATTTTAAAAAAAAATATTTAAACAATATAATTCGCTAATCCAATAATACATGTAGTAGTCAAAATAAAAAATCTTGTAAAATGTTATTAAAATCGTAAGAAAAATTTACGTGTTTTCACGATATATTTTTGTTCATTTTTATCTTTTCGTAAAGATATATACAAATGTTTCACTGGTAAGTATGATAATTGATTTATAAGTTTTAAAAAATATTTTAAAAATTAAATATGAGAATTCACCATCAAAATAAAAGATTTTTCGAAATTTAAAGAATTCATTAGGTATAGGTTAGATGCACGTTGCAACTTGTATGCATGTTATCCACCCTCTATATGCGCATATATTTTATACATATGACGTGTGTATCTGAATGTATAATACTACTATTCATCTCTGGTATTATATACGTATTCGTGCACTTCTATGTTTACTTTTAGATAAGACATGGTCGCATGATGATTACGTTCAGAATAAATTAGAAAAAGCTCCATATTGGTATACTGATAATATAAAATTAAAAAGATCTACACATTCTGTTAACGAAAAGTAACATTTTTTCAGCTTTAAAAGAGACATCACTATTTTATAGAATCTTCAGGACAAATCAGCGTAAAATCTTTCAACCTTAATAAAATAAAAAATATTTTTATTTTTTATATTAATTATCTTTCAATAAATAGAATTTAAAAAACAAATTCGAGTTATAATGTAGAGTGAACAGATTAAATATCTACAACATTGACTAAAAGGAAGAAAATAACATTAAAATATAAATTAAAAACAACAATAATAGATTTATTCAGTTTATTGTACCAAAAATTGCATCTCATTCAATATTATCATCGATTTAATATAATATATATTTTTTATAGTATCATATATTAATAATATACTTATCACTTCTATTATCAGTTAAATTTACTTTGTATGTAAATATTTGTAATAATGTATGTAGTACCCACATACAATGCCATGGTTGCCGTTTACCGAGGCGTCTTATAGAAACATTTATAATCGACGTGCAAATTTTGTATTTTTTTTTCTTTCTTTTTTTATACATAAATATCTCAGCGATTTTCTGTGACACACCAGGACTGCAACTTTTATAAAATTATAATTAACTTTTCTGGTTGCACGTAAAATTTTGTATTATCCATAAGATTACGTTTACTAATTTGTGATTGTTTAAATCAACCTTGTCAAACATTTTGTATGTAATTACTTATTTATAGCATAAGCTGCTAATTAATTCGCCAACAGTATGTAATTTACCATTTAACTTTGTGACAATGAATATTTATTAGATCTTTAACATTATTATAGCTGAAGAGGTAAATTGTAAAACTTTTTTATGAAAGTATTTAATTAAATTCATAAAAAATAGTGATTTAAAATTCGAAATAATAAGGATTCACACTTCAAAAATATAAGATCAGTAGAAAATAAAATAATTCTATAATTTAATTTTGAAGTTATAAATTCTGTTGAAGAAGTTTGTTCAACAGTCCTGTCAGTAAAATCGCAAACACGCATCACAGTCACTTTTAGAATAATAACATATTTTACTACACATCGATCAAATCGCGACAAACATGATTCATTTTCAATTGAAAAGTACATACGATCTTATTTTTATATATATTTTTAAATAACTGTACTTACATTTACGCACTAAAACTGTCGAACGGCCGGTGTGAATTTGAAATACGTGTCGCGTGTACAGTTTGAAAAAGTCGAATGTAGAAAAAAAAGCTTTTTTTATCTTTTTAACTAAATTTTATAAAATACCATTTACATCTACTTCAAGCATTAAAAATCTCGAAAACGAATATTTTTGTTTACATGTTAATATCAAATTTAATTTACTATTTAAGTAACTCGCTATAAATTTGCTATTTTTATTTAATTGTGTAATAAAACAAAAAAGATTTATGACTACTTTCAGTAATAGTTGCAGTGTAATGGCGAAAAAGTTACGTATGAGACTTTTTCATGAGACAATGTATTTGTGTATATGTATATGTATGTGTACGTGTATTATCTGTTTCATGAAAACTCGTTATACAGATTCTTTTAGAATTGATAACGTTCTTTTTTAAAAAAATATCGCTTTAGATTATTCGAACGGTACGCAAGTTTAAAACTTGTATAATTGGAGCTTTGTCGTTTTCCTTTTTTATTCTGAAAGAGTACAATCTCGAGTTACATCTTGAAATTGTTTACTCATAGTAGGAGCCAATTTCTCTTCCTTTTATCACATTTCCTCTATACACTACAACAACGCTTTTTTCTCATTTTTCGACTTTTTTTATACAATTATTGCATTCGAAAATCGATGACTCATATTGGGTGTACCAAAGAAAGAAAAAAAATAAGAAGACCTTTCAATAAACGCTTCATAAAAATCGATCAATGGGAGAAATAAAACAACTTACAAAAAAACAAGAATATTATTATTAAAAACTATATAATTCCACTTTGTTAGACAATCCAATTCAATATCAATAAATCGACGTACTTACTAATAAAGTCGTACGAGTACGTTTATTAATGTATAACAACTAATTAAAATAGCGCTAAGTGTATGTATATTTATATCTTCATAAATCGTAATGCGTGAGATCTGAGAACACGAATTCATTCTATTATTCCGATCCGGAGAATCGCTCGCCCTCTTAAAGCACTTATATTTTTTTATTTTATTTTATATGAGTTTTACTCGGAGAGAATTACCATTTCACTATTAGTTTTCAAAATTCATTTAATTTTTTTTTAATAAATCAAAGATATATTCTATGAAACCCATAGAAATCATATGGACAAATTTAATTATTTCTTTATAACGTATAAAACTAAACGTTAAAATATTAAAGACGTGTATTCGCATCGCTTGATTTGACTATTTTAGTAACATACTACCATTCCGTAATATATTATGCTTCTTCAATGAAATTATCAGGCACGAATTCACGCACATTTTTATTTATTATTTTATTTTCAATGTAATTGCTCTCACCATAGTATGCTCAAATTTTTTCTTAAGATCTTTGATTAAATTATGTACTGAATGTTTTGCATTTATCTTGAGAAAAAAAAAGATTATTCGCATTGAAATGCAACTTTGTTACAAGTGGTTGACCCAGCAAACGTAATCCCTTAAAATATTTGTGCTATATTTAAAATCATCGTCGTGAACCACGTGAATCACAAAACAAAAACATCAGAGTTTGAACAACCGAGAATTCAGATAATATTTCTTTCCTTTCCTACAGCCGTCTTAGTAAATTAATTTTCACACTTGTGCCAAAGTACATGTTTCATTGACCATTTGTAAAGACTACATAAAAATAAGCGGCAAAACTTACAGACTAAAAGAGTTTACTCAGATGGACTGTAGCGTAGATACAATCAAGTTTTGTAAAATTACATTTCCTTTTACTTTGATAGTTTTATTTTTAATTGTCCCTATTTCACTTTGATTCTGTTTATTTGTTCTACTCCAATGATTGTTCAGTATTATTTCATAACAAATAATTTAAATAACAGAAAAAATTAAAATTGATATCGGCCGCAAAACAAATTTTTCATTTCAACACCCAAATTGCTATGTTAATTTAATTAGATTAACTGAAAAAAAATTTTTAAAATAAAATAAAAATGAATTCTTTAGAAAAAATAAATCTAAAAGATTTAATAATATATGAAATTTTAATATTAAAGAGAATTGAAAATTTTCTTACAACTGGTTCAAAAAAAGGCAATAAAATTCGCGGAAATTCCATCACAAGTCGTCAAAACATCACCTTGTCGATTTTTGAAAAAACAGTGAAAAATGATGAAACTTCTTTTTTAGTTTGACACTGTATAGAATCTCAAGAGAAAAAGAGCCGAAGCTATTAATTAGCTCAACGTAAGCTTTATAAGAGCACAGATTTCTATTACCATTATTAAACTTCGTAAAACTATATATTCTCAACCCTCGCAACGTTTTCCTTTGTCTCTCCATCTTTTTTCTCGTCCCCCTTATCTCTATTTCCCTCTGTTATTCCTGCCACTCGTTTCCCTATCCTTCAAACCCTGACATTGACGACACACTTGAAATTTTCCCCATTCGAATGTTTCGTTCAACTCTCGATGGCCCTTAGCTCTTTATTAGCTCCTAGGTCCCGCGGTACACACCGAGTCTTTCCCTCTCGCTGTATTTTCGAGGATCCCACTTGTTCTTCGAACGCAAGGAGAGCACGACGATCTATTTGGTAAGACGAGCGATACGTTCCTCGGAGGTATATATGTTCCTGCAAGAAATCGTGTGTGTATGTGTGTGTTTTTGTGAGACTGAGAAGAGGCTGCTGCTGCTTCTGCTGACGCCCGCTGCCGGTATATCTTCCACATTTTTTTTATGGCTTGAGTAGCAATGGTGGTGTTGTCGTGCCGTCGTCGCTCATTCGTCGGCTTACAACTCCATGTCCTGCGCCTCGTCCTCGCTGAAGTCGCTCATCGAGGATTCGCTGTCGGACGACATGCCATTGCCCGTGGCGCCGTTCTCTTGGTCCCGGAGCGCCTCTTCCGTCGCATATTTCCTCACGTAATCTGCAATGTAGTCAGTTCAGTGAAATCTAACATCTTCGAATGAGAATGCAATATTCAGTTATAAATATTTTTTCTTTCCAAAACTTATATAATTTAATATTAATACCGAAGAAAGAGATTTGTCATAAGCTCATTTATCGGTATCATTTTAAATCAAGTAGAAAATAATCTTCTGCATAAAGCATTACATTAGTCTTGCATAGGTATGCAAATATAAAAAAGTGATCTGTTGCAAAAAATTAACTATCATATCTTTACATTTTTTGACATGATGAACGTACATATATCTTTAATTTTGGAGTGTCTCCATTGTAAGGTCAAAAACTTTGTTTCATTATTTAATCAAGGGCAGCATATATAACTAATCATGTATATATATTTCTCAAAGAAGAAAAAATCATATTTAGATACTTTTAAATGTAAATTAAATATTTCTTGAAAAAGAAAAATCCTACTTAGATGATTCAAAATGGATTATATAGGACACGATTAGTACTTACAATGCAATTGATTTAATATTAAATAAAAATAATTTTGACCTTAAAATGAATATATTTCAAAGCTTTTAGAGTTAGGTATATTTTTAAAGTCAATTTTTAGAGTTTGAGATACGTATAGGTACTTATAATATAAGCTAATAGAGCAAAATTAAAACCATATTTGAATTCAACGCGCTAAAATACATGGGAATATGTTACACGATCGTTTAGAACAGACCACTGTTTTTTTGTGTTATATTCAGTCAAACCTGTTAGTACCAAAAACTTTCTGAATATAAATTGTAGATCACTATTATTGTATGTTACAGAGTTATTTACCAGCAACTTTTTTCTTGTACTCTTCCGGTTTATGAAGATACATTGCAGCTGCGTCACCGTTCAACGGATCGATGGGATTTGGATATGTTAACAGTTGGGGCAGGAAAGATTCGAAGATATTTGACAGATCTGTAAAAAAATAATAATATTAAAATATTTAATATAAAACAATTACTCGATAAAATGTAAATTAGTAGTTTTTAAGTTTCTGCAAGAACAGGTTTCGAAAAAACCAGATCACTGGTCTCAGTCATTTTTTCATTAAAATAATTAAAAATACCTCAAAAAACATAATTTACTAATCATGGGAAATTAAAAATTCAGAAACTCGTACATCCAATGCAATAATATCGGAAGAGAAATCAGTTGAACTAATAAGCTGCTGTTTTTTAAAGCATTAATCCGTAAAAAAACATTTAATAATTAATAATCAGTCGACTTTATATTGCTGTATGCTAATGTCCGTAATCCAATCATCCGCGAGCAGACATTCACATTCATTGTGACACCTTTCGCTTCCCAGAAAACTTTTAAATACGCGATAAGAAGAAGCGATAAATGATGTATGAAAACCAACCGAGAAGAATTTGCTTTGTCTACTGGATGAGAAATTCTCCTAAAATTCTAGAAACGGGACAATACGAGAGAGATAATGTGATTCTTACCGTACAGAGCCGTCCAGGCTTGATTGATAACGTCGAGGCAGACGGTACCCGAAACCTCGTCGATGTTCGGATGGTATACTTTGTTCATGAAGCCGATGGAGGGCGATTTGAAAGGATAATGTTCCGGTAGGTGGACGCGCACCTTCCATATTCCTCCCTCGTAAGGCGCTGAAAAGTAAAAAAGATAAATGTCCATTAGTAATGATTCTTTGAGGCTTAAGAATTTGATTTAATTTTAATATAAAATTGAAAACGTTATACGACTGAGTATGTTACAATTAATCCGTAGTATTAAAAAATTAATTTCAGTAAACAAAATACTCTCTATATAATAGAGTGTTGCATCGAAAAAGATAGTTATTTTAATGAATTTCGTAACAACTACAGTCACATATTATAATTAATGTCGGAGCTCAAAAGTCGTTAATACACAAAAATACATCGCACAAAATACTTCGAGCTCATTTTCATATAAAACTGGTTTTTCAAACTTTACTACACTATCAAGGCAGAATATATATTTATAATGAAGTTTTTCATTTCATGTTTAATAATTCATTTATAAGAAATACCCACGCATTTGGTTAAGATAACCGTAAAAGTATTCATCATTTTAGCTTGAACCATTAAAAAATAGTAATAATAGGTTACAAATATATAATTCGTCATTTTCTTTGTCTATCAAAGCATCATTATACAAACTTTCCACATTTCAAAGTATCAAAGAGACGAAGAGAGAGAGAGAGAGAGAGAGAGACTTTCAACTGCGCAGTTGTATATCGTCTATAGACCCAAATCATATACACGTATATACGAAAACGATTTGAAAGCCCGTTTAAAATTCATCCTATTCACACGCTGCTCGCATCATTGAATTACCATAAGAATCTCCCATCCGACCGACAGCAGCAACAACAACAACAACAACAACAACACAACGCTTTATACCTCATGGCAACGGTCGTCCCAATTACTCCCTTCTCTTTCCCTATCCTATGAAACCTATCGTACCTCGATCGCAGAGGGGATCGCGCGTTTTGTCGATCCACGTTCCCCGTTACTTTCTAAGCAGCGTGCGCCGCGCGCGCGCGTGTGTATGTTTGTGTGCTGCTTCCTCGTATATACTTGCCCATTACGCCCGTTTTCTCGCGGCCTTATTTACATGATTTTTTCCTCTATACTCTTTCGCATATAGGTACGGGAGGTATAGAGCTGAAGAGAGAGAGAGAGAGAGAGAGAAAGAGGTTTTCCAAGGAGAAGTGGGGGAGATACAGTGCGAACGCCGCGGGGGACAACGCGGCGAATAATATTGCGCTCCGCACGTGACCGATACACACACGGGAACAGCTGTGTGCAAACGGCGTGCCTATATACGGGTTTATAAGTGAGTTTAGGTATAGTGGTTTTTTTTTGTGAAAGGTTCCTATAGAGAAAAAGTTTTTAAAGATGGTAAATATGATAAAAATGATATTATGTGATTTATTGAAAATGAAAATCGTATGAGATAACAATAGAATATAGTTTGTACATCATTAGTTTAAGTTTGAATTGATTTTACTACTTATAGAGGATTGCTAATTGGAGAAATAATTACTCGACGTTACCAACTGTGAGGTAAAAATAGGAAAGAGTCTAAAAGAAAATAACAAAAAATGTTTTATAATGAGCAAATAATGTTCAACGTATGGTGGGTGAGAGAAGATAAAAACTGATGGAAGCGAGCATGAAATGAGTTTACAAATGAATGAAGTACGGACTGTAATTTCGAGTCCCATTATCTTCAAGTATAAGAAGATAATTTAAAGTTGAAGTCACGTTGACATCCCACTTACATATATATGTATACATATATATGCAAATGTTCAATTTACAAACTTGGCTACTACAAATTTTACTTTTAATTTGTTTGACACTGAAGATGTGTAGAAATTGTAAATTTATTAACTTGTGACAAATGTTATTTTAAAAATTTGTTTTTCGTCAATACAAAATATATGTAATTTATTTTATACGAATGAATAGTTAAAAAAAAATTAAAATTCAATTAAATCTTGATTTGTAGTTTAGAAACATTTAGAATAACTTCACACATAATTGTATTATAGGTCACTGGGTATTCTCTTGTACCGAAACCTGTTATCGTAAAGATTAGGAAACCTCCAATCACCTACAAACTTACTTGTTTACTTCCCTATCCGTCGAAAAATATGAGGCGGATGTTTGCCTCTACAGTCTTGACGTCCTACCTATAATATTTATTCTTTATTTTCAACATCTTACTTCCTCGTTCCTTAGCCTCATCTTTTTTATACGCTTGGTCATCGGACGAGTTGTGAATTATAAAAATTATACTGACATCCAAATACTTATTTTGCAACAAAATCAAATTTATAGAAAATCCTTTTGAACAAACATTTATTTCATATAAAAATATAAACCTACGGAAAAAGTAAAAGTTCATTCCAACAATAAACTTTCACGAAAATCAAAATCGCTTTCTCAAGCGTCGCGACACAAAGTCCTAATACACATATATATATATATATATATATATATATATATATATAACGTTCGACCGCTGTGAACTCGCCTAATTTGTTCTATACACGCAGCTTATATGCGAGAGAGTGCAAGCGACGTTTCGACGTCCCCCCTCCCGCCCCTCCCCCCTCTCTATCTCTCGCTTCTTTTCTTTTTTCGGAACGTACGACGACAACGACGGCCTTCGGGGAGTTTCGAACGATTTCGACGTGTATATATATGTTTAATTTCCTGTGCGCGCGAACGAGAATGTGTAAACACCGTTAATTGAGAGAAAGGGAAAATGTTTCTGTTCAAATACATCACTTTGTTTGAAGAAACAATTCGTTGGTTAAGGTCTTTGACGTTGAATGAGTTTGTTTTTTCATTGTTATATTTTGAGAAAGTTGTATATATACACCGAATAGATATGCGTAAGCAATAAGGTATATAGGAAGTGTCTGAAAAATTAGTTATGCGTTGAGTAGGATATAATTACCGAGGAAATATCAGTAAACTGATTAGACTTAATAATTTAGAACCGCATAGCGGCTTCACCTTAAAATAGATTTTCGCTAATAGATTTAACTTTACTTCTGTTTTACCTATTTATTCATTATAATGATAGACAAATGTTTAGTTTTTCATTTCAATATTTCTGCATTATTTCTTTATACCATATCAGTTGAATTAATTTTATATAAAAACTTGAAGTATTGTTTATAATTTTCCTTCTACTCTTAAGCTACCACTTAAACCAATATTTCATTAAGAAACATAAAATACTCGAAGCTTGTTGTTATACTAACATAATCTTGCATTTGCGAGCGATGGTAAATTTTGCAAATACAAGCTGAATCATCCAGATTAGAGAATTCGGCGTGTGCGTATATTTGATCAATTATCCAACAGTATGAAATTGTCCTCTAAATCAACGACAAAGCAAAATACATCGCTTAATTTATACAATAACATTCTACAAATCAGAGAATATATACCCTGAATCTCAAATGAAATGTAACGTCGGCTTTCCACCCGAGCGACGCACTAATGTCAACAATATTACCATTTCGCGTCCACCAAATAACGAGTCCCCCCTTCTCCCAGCAATCCGATCTCCGATCTCATCAGCGCTTTCAAGTGCAAGAGATAATTTTAACGCGTGGACCCTGAAAATCATTCCATCGCGCTCACGCACTCGCATAGACTGACTGGCTACACGACTTTGTTGGCTGGCAGCCGTATAGGAGGCGAGCAACATTTACGCTATACACTACTACTTATACGTTCTCGGGAAAGTAAGAGAAAAAAAATTTTTTTATTCATTATCTATCATACGAGTTTGGATTGAAAATTTTCCTTGTTTTAAACTGTTTTGAAGCGTCTACTATAATACACTTCGCGTCATATAGTTGTGATTTATGCGGTTTTACGAGATCGAGTGGCATTTATTTTTTGTCGCATCCACGTACACGCGTTGTTTATTACACGCGACGTGAATGGCTCATGGTACGATAGCGTGGTATATATAATTATACGTCAGATAATGTGGTAATAGGGTGCGTGTCGTATACTCTTCACGGCGTTTTTTATTTTTATATCGATGAATTAAAAAACTACGGTAACAACATGGTTTTCTAAACGCGATTTTTATACCGAACCAGTCAATAAATGTATATCCATACATTGAGAATACGTGTAATTGTTTTGATAACGACTATAGACAGCTTTTTTTATCTTAATGAAGTTTTAGCTAACGATAAATGTAGACAATAGCCACACTTGATATAACACATAATCTCGATATTTAATATATAATCAGGAACTAAAATACCTATACTCTAACATGAAGAATTTCTGTCTGAAAAGTCACTTCCGCACAGCGCACTCATATAATATATAACATACGCTTGAAAAATCTTCTAACGATTAAACATAACACAACGCACTATTCGCAAAAATTAATAGGCATCTCTCAAGGTATCATTCGGCTTTTACTAAACGCAGCTGCAGCATCTCACGCCGCGCTGGCACAGCAGAGGCCATTGTGCGCGTGAGCGTACTTATCTAATTTTAGGCGTTTTGCGCGCATGCACGCGCACACGTGGCTGCTCCGTATATGCGCAAGCTTCAGTCGTTCACTCTCTATCTACTCTCGTTTTTCGATTTATCAACAGCTAAGTGGATGCTGTACGCGTGCGTGTCTGTCTTGTTTCGGGAAGTGTTTGGGTATATGGATACGTGCAGTAGCGTGAATTTGATCTCGTGACGATTGTATATATGTTATTTTGGGTTTTAAGATTTTCTTTTGTTCAAGAAAATGAAGATCATCGTGCAGTTAAAATTTTTTCGATGAACTTTCAATCGTGAAAGGTCTTCCAAAAAAAAGAGAAAGATTCCGCATTTTTTCGAGTATATCAGACACTCGAGAAGCGAGACATCTTTTTCAGAGTTATATAGATACCCGAGGGAAATGAATAAACGTTGACAGCTTAAATGGAATTGAACGTTTTTAAAATTATGTCTAATAATTTGATGAAGAATTCCTTTAGTTAACGTGAATTTATGTTTTATTCTATTATAACACTTTTATTCAACTAGCTAATAATGTTTCGTATTAAACTTTACTAAAGGCTTACTGATTCAAAGTCATACACTAAAAGTATTTTTAAAGAATCTTTTTAAAATGAAGAAGAAAAATAAAAATTAATTGTAGTTTATTTTCATTGGCTTTTATTTTATGCAGCCAAAAACATTTCACTAGCTTAAATCCACTTTTAGATTCTTATTTATATCACTTAATTAATGCAACCAATACTTGAACAGATACTGTTATTAGACGTATATATAAAATAAACCAACATTCACTTTCCATCATTTAAATATCTGACTTGTATTTCACGTTATAAATTAATTAGTCTGAATGAAAATTAAAAATAAAAAGTATACAACCTTTTATTTTTCGGAATAAAATCATACTGTACTATTTCATTCAAATAATACCTTGTTACTGTGTTTCCATTACCAAGTAATACAATTAAAATAAAGATATTATCTTTGTTGTATTCGTCAAATATGAGGAGTAAATTTCAGAATTTATTTAATGATATTGAACTCGCGTAATTTAAAAATAAATGTTCGTGTGTATTTAAGTACAATTTTTAACGATTTTGACATTGTTTATCGTGTAACCATGCGTGACTACACACCAGGTGATGCACATTTCGATACTTATAGAAGACATTTTATCACCGTATTTTTTTTGCATTTTCAGTGCGTGTTATGAATTACACTGAAACACAATTCTAATTTTTGTAAAATTTTTTCGAACTGAAACCAACTATTATTATTATTTATATATTTAGAATAAAAATAAAGTTTCTTTAATCATATTATATCCATTATTTTTCTAAGGAATTTGTTTAATTATACAATAGAATGCTCAATGATAACAGTGATAATATAAATGAATTGCAGAAGTTCTTTTAGCAGTCATAATTGTTGTGTTATGTTTCGACATAAGTAGAAAATTATCAATAAAACAAAAAACATATTGCAAAGAACAAACTTGTATTAATCTTCGGCACTTTTTAATACTTCCTTTGTTTTATTACATTTAGTTATTCAATACAATATAACTTAGAAAAACAAAATTATTCGTTTGACACTGTAAAATTTAAAATGATATAATTTTCTACTTTAATACTACCTATTTTAATAATTTACGCGATGCATATATCATTTCAGTGAGAAATTTGAAATATTTAATTAAAATTTTTTCTTCAACTTAAGTTTTAAATAAAAAGCGTAACAAAAATGAGCTTTTAATGTTCTCTCGATACTTGAATGCGCGCCTTGAAGTGCTTTTGTAGTGTGCCCTTGAGCAAAGAAGTCTGCGCGCGTTTTTTATTGTTGGTCAAAAGGAACTTTTATCGGTTAAAGGACGATCAATATTCGCAGTGTTTGGAAAATCATTCAAGGCAATAAATCTTACAAATTGTCGGGATACTTTTCATGTATACATTGAAGACAGTATTTTTTTATTATATATATAACATTTCTCTCAAAAACTAACGAACGAATCGTTTCGTAGAAGTAGTTATAAACTTTTCCTCGTCTCACAAGTATGGAGTACTTCCGAAAACTTTTACCTAGTTACATTATGAAAGATAAATTAATTTTACCTCTGTATAAGTGACATTATATCAAATAAAACTTTCCCAATTACTTCCTGCTTAAGTATACTTCAAAATGCACGACGTTCGCGTACTATTAGAGTTATATCTTTCTCGCTCATTTTCTATACATAACGTTATTTTTTTTTTTTAAATAAAGAATCAACATTTGCGCAGTTACGTTGCGAACGAGCATCTGAGTGAAATTATTCCCTTCGCGAGTGAAAATAAGTTTGCCATTGTGGCGCTCTCGTGTCATCGTCAATTGATACATCGAAGTCCTATTTTCGTTCGAGTGCAGCTCCCCTTCCTGCGCGAGAGCTCGCTGCTCACGTACAATTGCGGTTGCGAGCTCGCTGCAATTTTCCTATCTTTGTAACTGCGCGAAATCAGAAGGTTTACGGTTGCGCCGAAGGAGTATATGAGAATAACAAAATAATATAAGACTCGCGGGACTTGTATTGTTGATTGATTCAAAGAATTTTTTGGAAATTATGTATCTATAATTTTCGATTTTTAAGTAACCAATGAGTTTAGATTTGTTGTTATGAAAAATTTTCTTTTATATATCGGTGGATTGAATTCGGTTCGCAAAGAATGCATCTGCTCCATTTTCAGTTTATCTTTATTGAATCGATCATTGAAAAAGGCTGTATCAAAAGTCATACTGCAGGTCTTTGAAAAGTGGCTTTTGATCTTTTGTAGACTCCCTTTATCGTCGACGCTTTAGTTTCTTATTCTTTGGAAAGAGAATGGAAGGAGAATGCAGGGGAACAGACAAAACTATATGGTAATGTTAAAGTCTTATCAAAATATGAAGTTTGAAAGAAAATTCGATTGAGGAAAAGGAAGATAATGCTGTGACAAGTGATGAAGTTTAGTAATATCAGAAGAATTACAATCTCATTTAACCTTCAATCGAATGAATTTTAAATATCAGCATATTTATTTATCAATGTATTATTGATATATAAACAAGTTTAGTATATCAATACTATCTACGTTTTATCTGAATGTGCATCGATGAAATTGTTAATAGTTTTTTTAATTATTTAATTCTTCTTTTACAGTGTGAGCCTGTAATGTTGTAAATGCATTACATGAATCCGTGTATACTTGTAATCATGACATGTTAACAGAATTCTGAGAGCAGTTCACGTAAAGCTAGAAATTTAGAGGAGACATTTGGGTAAATTCAGCAAGTTAAATTGTAAAATTAAAGCACTTTACAAAAAAGCTCGGCAAATCTTCCAATCAGCTATTCGATTTATAACGTCTCAATGAGCAGAGATAAAAGAGCAAACTAAGGGTAACAGCGAGCAAGAGGCCAAGGTTAAAGTCTGCTACCGAAAGAGTTGACTAATAGTCAGGACAATCAACCTACTAGAGCAAGAAGAGACGGAGTATAATCTCCTCTTATAGCGAAGAAAGAATCGAATGTGATTAAGATCCGTCTGGCATTGATGCCGAGAAATGTCTACATGGATGCCAGTTACGAAAAGTGAGTGCGAACGTGACGAGAGAAACGTCTCGAGGCGACGTTTCAGCAGGAACTCGCCCTAAGCTATATAGAAGTGTTGCAAAAATCCATACACGTCGGTTTTCGAGTAGTAATCGTTAGGTGCCTTTTACAAATTTGGCGATTTGATCGGTTCGAAGGGTTCCGTGAAATGTGAACGTCGGCAAGACTAGAAAAGAGAAAAAAAAATCACGTTCTAACAGGTTTCAGAGATTCTGACGTAAGTTATATATATATAACTGCTCGTAAAAAAGTTATTTTTAATTATACGTGTATGCATACAAGTGAATAGCTCGCTCAACAGAAAGTTTAACCGATATCTGATCTTTATTATGTTCATACTTATGACTTATATATATACATCAAGGAAAAAAACTGTGTGTATACAAAGCAAATGTTATATGTAAAAATAAACTAGAGTAAAAAATTAAACCTTGTTTTGTATTTACACGCACAATAACCCAATAGACCATTTTTTACAAGCTCCTTTTGTTCACTTGTTCCTGACCTCATCTATACCATATAATTTCATTTCATTTCTTTTCATTTCCGTTATCTTCCACCTACAGCCTACTCATATCCATTGGCAAATCTTTGCTACGTAGCACGAACCTTTTCCAATTCTCGCACTCCCTAAAATAAATAACGTGTCCCCTGAGAAAGCAACGATCTCTTTTTCTCTTCCTCTCACACACACACACACACACACACACACACACACACACACACACACACATACACTTTCCTTCCCCGTGTGTAGCTCGTTGGTTTGGCTGCGTGGCCTCGCCACGTCTAACCCCAAGCGCTTGACCCGCTGACCCGGTTTTCATCCTTCGCCCCGGCCACGAGAGCGGGAAGTGCTGTTACCGAGTGCGTAAGCGTGCTGCTGCTGCCGCCGCCGCGCTTTTCCCTTTCAGAAATCCGCGCTCGCGCTTTGCAATGAAATATCACAAAGAATGAGGGACGATGATGATGAAAGTTTGGATTTACAGAGTATAAGAAGGGGGTGAGGTTGGGATTGAAGATTAGTGGAGAAGTTTTAGGTCAAGCTTGAGGGGAAAGACTTCGAAATCATGTCGTAGCATATATGTATATATATATAGTGTATGCTACAGCCTACTTTATTATTCGCGAATACTTGCAATATCGGGGACACCTTTGAAATTAGAGAGGACGTGTTAAGCTTTGAAATTACAGCATAATGTCAGTCTATTTCGCGGCAACCTTTGAGTAGCGACAACGCGCTGGGATATCGTAAAGGAACTTTGTCGAGGTGGTACAGCTTTTGCATAGTTGGCTTATTTATATTCCTTATATCAATTTTGCGGTAATGTTTAAGAATTTGAAAAAAATAAAATAAAATTTTTGAAACATTTATTATTCACACATATAATTAAAGACTACAAAAATAGCAAGCAAATGAATCCTTCAATTGAAACTTTTCACTGGTGAAATATACTTCATGACATAATAAACATCTGTCGCTAATCAGGTCAACTTAATTGTAAGATAATTAACTTTTTATTATTTGCAGTAAATGTAAAAGATGCATATTTTAAACAAATTAAGGATGATTAAAGAATTCTTGCTATACATAGCAAATGGTTGCCTAGTGACGGAAGCAATAGTATTTTTAGCTTAATCATTCTCCTCCCCTCCCCCTCAAGTTAGAAGAACATGAAATTAAAAAAAAAATAGATTTATTTTAACATATTTATTTATATATAATTCATGATCAGTATTGGGTACTAATAAAGTGGCCGATACTACCGTAGTAAATGCGTAGGCGTTTTCAGATAAAATTATACAATCGACCGTAGCACGCATGCGTCAAAACTAGTAGCTTTAATACATAGTTATGTTTAGGCGAAGTTGTTAGCAGTTGGCTCGGGACCATTCGTAAAAGAAGTATATCGTTATGAGTATTATACACAAAACTCGAATCGACAGAAGTGATGTCAAAGTCGTCGTGGCTGGTGCTCTCGGTACGGATATCAAAATTGTCGATCACTGGGTGGAACCTTTTTCAAAGGTAAAAAATGGAATATTGGCATTTCATTATGAACTCACTGTTATTGTCGATGGAACGCAAAGTAAAAAAAGTCAAAAACACACGTTTTTTGTCAAAACATCTGGTGATCTTAGTGTTAAGTCGAACACACCCGCGTTCGCTGATCATGTTACATTCGCAGAAGAAGTGCACTACTTCAACGAAGTATATCCAATTGTAAAAAATGTTATGAAAAGTGAACTCTGCTTGCCAAAGTGCTGGCTAGCGAAAAATAATATTCTGGTCTTCGAAGACTTACGAGCACAGGGATTCTCAATGCCGCAGAGTCTATTTTTCGACAAAAAACTTTTAACCAATGCAGCATCCATCCTTGCTAAATTTCATGCATCCAGCATCCTTGTTGAGGCTTATTTAAAAAAACCACTTAATCAAGCATACCCAAATGCTCTACAGGAGAAGGTTTATTCACGGGAAGCTAATATGTGGCCCTTAGTTGTCACGAATGTAGAAACTATGTCTTTAATGGCCAATTACTTTGGTCTCACAGTTGTCAGCAATGATAAGGTATGTAATTGGCTACTGGAAAATATTAAAACCTCTACTTCCAAACTTAACGTAATATGCCACGGAGACATTTGGCGCAATAACTTTATGATCAAGAACGATAAATGCATTATGCTGGATTATCAGCTGCTGAGGTACTGCTCACCTGGAGTAGATTTGGCAATGTTATTGTACATCACCTGTTCTTCGGAGCTTCGCAAAACTTCGGAACGAGAGATTATACAGCTCTATTATGCAACATTGAGGCAGACGTTAGAAGATAGCGATTTGGACGTTAAAATACCATTGTTCGAGGAGATATGCTCAGCCTACAATGAAAAGAAACTCTTCGGTGCAGTCTACGCTGCATCGTACTTTCCAGGGTTAATGTTGCCACAAGCAATATTTGAAGAATTGTCTAATAACGCGACTGAGCTTGAGAGGTATTTAATGAAAAATAGATTTGAAGTTATTTTACCGGTGCTTAAGAAGGATTCAATGTATGAGATGAAAATGAAGGAGATCACAGAAGAGTACATAAAACAAGTTAACAAAATATTATGATGACTAAAACATTGTTTCTGCAATTTAATTAACTATATCTAATGTAAAGGGAATTTTTTAATTTATTTTTTATATTTATATATGTTTATAATATAAATTTGTATTTTTTTTAAATACGATTAATCAATAAACATGAATGAACTTACTATTACTTTATTCCTACTCAGTTTTTTAAAAAATAATTAATTTTTGTCTACATTTATTGTTTAAGTTTAAAATTAATACTTAAATGTCAATCTTATGATCAAAACTATATGTAGTAACTGAAAAACTTTAAAAATACATAAGCTTGAATTTTTTACATAATTGTCGAAGTTTGCAATGGTATTTTAAAAACTACTATTATCCAAAAATGAAAATTATTTTTAAAATGTGTTAACAAATTTAAACAAAGAATTTAAAACAAATTTGAAGAAGAATTTTACATTTTCTATTCATGCAAACTATAGCTCCAATATTTTTACTTCCAATTCATATGAAGCTATTTTTTTTTAAACTAGACGTTAAAGAAAAATAAAAAAAATCTATTTCATATATTTCATTTATTTATAAATAATATGTTTTATTTTTTTTTTAATTTTGTGAAGCTTTCTTTTCTATCTCACATGTTTATTTAAGTCAGTATTATTAATAGATATGTGTTTATCGAATTCGCCCAACATACGGTCGGAGTATTTGATTCTTTCAAAAGAATTTAAATGAAAATTTCACCGTTATAAATATTTTAATTGTACTATATGAAAAAAAAATGATGGAAAAATTTAATTTTCGACAAAAATTTTAAAGCGATAAAATTAATTTTAATATTTTTGTTGTAAAACAAAGAAAATCATTTATTTCATTTTTTTGTCGTAAAATCCATTAAGGTTATAAAATTTAATAAATAGTAGTTTCAATATAAAATGTGGAGACCTCTAAGACGCATTAACTTCAACTAATATACGGAATATAGTAATGAATAAAAGAAACTGTACATTGGAGTTCCACTATATGATAAAGGGAATTTTATTCATCATCCTCGTCCATTATGATTGGTGGAACGCGAGAGTGGTGCACATCAATTCCAAACATTCTAGAATGCATTTGTGAAATGTTTTCCCGGTAACCTGTTTTACTATAACAAAACTTCTTATCCTAGAAAATTAATTTAGATAAAGCTTTACATTCAATTTAGATATATCGTGTTATCAATTGTTCTGTATTTGTTTACTATGAAGTATTGAAGATTTCATAAAGATGATTATACTTTGTCAATAAATAATCAGACGTCAGATCTACGATACTCGATAAGCTATGAAATATCAATCCACGTTGTTCCCCTCTGACTCGATGAGTTTGACGCACTACGAAAGCCAATCAGAATGCGCAGAGCGATCTGTAAATCGCGTCAATTAAACCAGATGACACAGAAAGCGAACGAGGAAACGTCGAGAGTGATGAACGCGCTTGTTGCGATTTTTCGCTTTGTTGAACCACCGCGCATGTGCGTGTGTGTGTTCACGGTTCGCAGCGTACTTTGGATATTGTAAAGTGTAGAAAAAAAGAGGGGGAAGGGCGAAAGTCGACAGAGAAAGAGACGTGCAAAATTCATAGGTAATTGGGTCAAATTCGAGTTCAGTAGGCCATCGTTTGAATGGACCATTATTTCGTTTGTGAAAAAGTCGTATAATAATAATAAACCCATGAAAATTGGTTTATCATAGTATATGGTCACTATAAAAGGCTACATTTTCAATTTTTCGTGAATTTCCTTCTACGTTAAGTACGGCGAATCGAAGCTTTCAAAGACGACAGGGAAAATCCATTTGACCCAATTCAACAAATCTCCAACCGTTCGCGTGGAAAATCGCCTGTCAGTGTATAGCGATCAGCACAACGGTAACTTCGACTTATACGCGTGAAATGCAAAGCGAATACTGCAAATCCACGACTACAAACAGTATACACGATGGTCGATGATTTTTTTTTCATATTAATTTTTCACGTACCAATGTGTGCTGTGTATTACAGAACAGCTCTAAGGACACGGCCAAACATCAATTTCGCTTCGAACGCATCGATCAATGCATTCGAAATTTTGCGAGCACACGCGAGCCAGATAAACACGAGTTTTATACATCGTAAGTATAAAAGCGGTGTGCATCAGCGCATAGACACGAAATCGCTTTATGTTTATGCCGTGGTAACCCTACCACACGGATCTCTCTTCTATATGATACATATATACCAATAAGAAAGAGATCGTTTGGAGGGCAAACGACTCGAATGCTCCTGTTTCTAAGGGCGCTTCAAAAGGATTTAGATCAGCTGTGCTTGGAAGCCTTTGCTGTTGATTTTGTTGCATTTCGAAGCCATTTTTAATGCCGCTGCTTGCCACGGTAGTGATTTCAATGATTGATATTGTCATCAGAATAATTTTTTATATAAGGCTAATCGAAATAATTCGATCTTCTTGACGGTAAAAATATTTATATATACTATTATAAGTATGTTTAGCAAAAAAAAAAGGGAGGACTTCCGGGGGGCGATATTGAGTTCACATGAATTCAAATGATAAAAAAAAGTTTTGAATATCTATGTACTTCGTCATGTTTACTTAATTCGACTAATTAAATCCAAGAAGTTTTTTTCCCGAAGTACACAATCGAAAAAAATGTACAAACTTAATATAGAAAATCTATCTTCTGGTAGAAAATAAATGTTGAACATTTTAAAAATGAAATTAGGGTTGTTAAAAATCAAATAAAAAAACGGCCAAGAGTTCCCGACTTAACAGATGTGGCTGATATGCACACTTTTTGGTTTAAATATTTTGTAAGAAGTAAAATAATTCAGAAATATTGAAATGATTAAAAAGACATATTTTATTACTTAAGACCGAAGAAATATGAGTGTGTAACCGAATTAGATCTATGGATGAATAACCTCAAGTTATATCATTCTATCGATAAAAGTAAAGCGATGTTAATTACACTATAAAATAAAAACGGAAAGTATCAAAATCACGACCTAACGCACAAAATATACCTATATATAGTATTGTTATCTTTTTGTTAGTACGATATCATGTGTTTGAATTATATTTGCTTCCAAGATGTTATTGTGCACATTAATATTCAACATAAATAATAATATAAATCAACAATAATATCTAAAAAAAAAAGGATTGTTAAATGATAGATTATTCGTTTGATAAAGCTTCTACATATTTAAATTTAAAAATCGTTCTAAACGATGGTTAGAACATTATTTTTAAATAATCGATAAATGTGATCGGAAGAGAATACAAACAAAAACCTAAAAATGAATTTATTTTTAACTTGTACAGCTACTTAATATTATTACAAAGATAAGTTAAGTAATCATACAAGGTGGCTTAAAAAATGTAATCTAAGACAAATTTATTGAATTAACATTTAAATAAATTTGTATCCTTTTTCAACACATTACAAAATAAAATAAAAATTTCAAAATTAATTAAAAAATTTTGATGTTTTAGTCTTTTAATTTTATGATATATTGTTACCCTATTGACTTACGAAAATATGAGAAAAATAAAAACATACATAAACAAGATGAACTGGATTGCTTAGAAACAGAAAGAATGAAAAGATTAGAATTCATAACAGTGTCTTGTATTGTGCAGTGTACAGCTCATCCTCCAAGTACTTACACACTAGTTAGGAAGCTTCGCATAAATGTCCATGAAAAGAATGACAAGACCTTTTTAATCGACTTGGCCTTCGCTGCGTAGAGGGACTTTTAGGGCGAGACGCGATTACTTAACGTTCGACGCGAATGAAAGTCAGAGAGAAAAAGGTCTCGTGATTCCATTAAAAGCCAGAGATCGTGATGTCATATTTCAACTTTTTACCGTGAGTATCTGCCAGCCAGTTTTGGCATATTATGGGTAATTACATTAACATGTTATATTACGTTTTTGTTCGCATCAATTATTTATCATTATTAATATTTACTTTTATTATGCATTGTTATGAATGTAAAAAAGTATACCGTATGTTGGCCATAACGACAAATTAACTAGTTAAAGACAGAAAAAAAGGTATAATTTTTTTTAAAGCAAAAATTATCTTTTTACAAGCATTAAATTATCTACTTATTTTCCAAAATTTGCGTTGAAATATTAATATGAAAAATTATTTTACCATTTCGATACTACATAAATGAAAAAATTTTCGATCCGAATAAAATAACGACTCAACTCATTATGACATCTCCGAAAGGCACGAAAGCTAACGTGATTAATTACTTCTATCAAAGAGATCGTTCGAGCTGCATTTTGACACATATTCCTATATCAGTCATTGTCATTTCACAGCTATACAAAACCTACACATGAATGACTAACGAGCGAAAGAAACTTTTCAATCTTATATGCCCGAAACTACGCGCATGCAGTCAGACCGACGAACTCGAGGCAAACTCTTCCCTTCCTCCGCTTCGTTTCCCAACCCATCATTTCCACCTGCAAACTGCCCGCTCCGCGCTCGGCGCAACTTTCTCGAAACAAGCGTCATTTTCGCGCCTCTCGCACTGAAGCATTGTACAGCAGCGGTATGTGTGTGTATGTGTGTTATATATCCAACAGCAGCACGCAACCCATTTCCCAACGAGCGAATCTCGCACGCGTTGAATTAGCATTTTCACGCGAACGCGAAAAACGCGAGCGTACCTCATTTATTTATACCTGAAAAGCGAAGAGAGTTGCGTGCTTAGCGCGAAAAGCACTGGGTAAGTAGTTTAGATATAGGTGTAACACATGCATATACATACGCATCTTGCGTTGTCGAGTTGCAATGCGTTTTCTTTTTTCGTTTGTAGAGGTACGAGTGTAAGTACGGTAGTGTATATAGGGTCTAAAGTTTCAGTTACGCAAGTAGTGTGACTGACAAATTGATGCGTAAAACGGTTAAAGAGGCGGTAGAAAAAAAAGATAAAGAGGTCTGAGGCAATGCGTGAAATGCTGCGTGTAAGAGAATCTTGGAAATCGTAGAGAAAATTTGGCAAGCGCTGTTTAATATAAGTAAATTTTTGTTGTAATTTTAGGTATATTAATTCGAAAATATTTCCGAAAAAATAAAATATTTTAAGTAATGTATACGAGAAATATCTCTGAATTAAGTAGATGCATAAAGAGTACATATTAAAACTGCAGAATCGTGCCAAGATTGACCTGCATCTATATAAAAATATGCTATAATCATATTCCGATTTAAGCACGATTATTATACTTTATTTAAAATAATAGCATACATGACATAAAATATGCATGTATAAATATGCATTTTTATTTTTGTTACTATAATGGCATTCTAATGTTGTTTATATATTCATTTTAATGTTTTCCATTTGTACAAAATAAAAATTAATCATTGAACTTCCTTATGTTGATGTTCATATATATCCAATTTATTATAAAATAATAATAAATGCAAAGGTAGCATATCTGTACTGAACAAATCATAATGCTTTGTTCTATCTAGCTATAGAAACAAAAAGTTTTTAATTGTATTTCTTTGATCCGTTATTCATTCAGTCGACGAGCAAGTTTTGTTCAAAGAAACCCCGAGAGAAACGGAATGAAAATAGACGTAATATATGCATGAGAGTTTGGCTCTATATAACTCCATTTATTTATCTATCGCACGCTCAATCCTTTTTCTTTCATTTTTTGCACTATTGGAAGTTTCAAGGTTTGAGCAAGTGCTTCGATTGTGAAAACGTTCTCATAAATCTCTCTCGCCCCCTTTATTTCTCTATTATTCCATTCTCTTATTATTATTATCATTAAATTATCTCAGGCAGAATGTTGATTTAAAAAAAAAATAAGATTTACTGTAATCGGCATCTCAGCGCATATAAAACGTATTTTTATTTGCATTGTTTTCTAGAAATTAATAACAATCGAGTAATTGTTTTTATATATAGTGGTTTTATACGTATTATTGGAGCAGCTTTTTCATTTTAATCAAAAGCATTTTACGGTCATCGCAGACTTTTACATTGATTTTTCTTTTATTTTCATTTGTTCATAAGCTTTTTAAAACTCGTATTTAATTAAATTCATTGATTTTTTCCAAAATTAAAAGAACAAACTATATACGCCGCTAAAATCGATCAAAGTATTCTTACAGTAGAATCTTCGTCCACATATAAAAGGAATTTTCTCGGACAACAGTAGACACTTTCGAGATAAAAGTTTAAAAAAAGTTTGACCATTTTTTTTTTACTTCAAAATTATAATCATTGTTTCGAAACTTCCTATTTACGCACGTAACAATAAAAAAATACAAGACTATTAGTAAGTATGTAATTTCATATGGGCTTCGAAGGAATTATTCAAATCCAATTTTTCTTCTCTTCCGTGACTTGCGAGTGTATAACCGCAACAACAAAATTTTTTTTTCTCTCTCCTCTCCTTTTACACTTCAACCGGTAACGTAGGAACCTTTTATTTCTTTTTTACGGAATCACAGAAAAAAAAACTACGTAACCGAAGTATTACGCAACGACGTCCAGCAAAGAAAAAGAAGAAGCAAATCCATTGTAAATACGCCGTGATAATTGCCGCGCGAAGTCTCGCGTGTGCTCATATATACGCTTCCGAAGGTTCGGAAGTGCGCGCGAGCGATCGATAGCTGCATTACTCACGCGTTGCGTGCGCAAGTGCCTATACGTATATGCAAGGTGAAGCTTATGGATTTTGCTGAATAAGAGAACGGACAGACTTGGTTTTCCAATATCCACGGTACTGATTAAACAATCGACCGAGCATTTGATTTTTTTATTACATTTATATTCTGAGAATCATAGAGTTGGTCAAAGGCTCGACTTCCAAAGGCTTTAATGTTTCGAATGACCGTGAGTATGTAATTGCATTATTTGGCTCGTTTTCGATTTGCTTCTCTGATGCTTTTTTGCTTTGTCTTTCGAGATTTTTCATTAAGGACAGTTTCGGATGCTCTTTGAAGTTAACCAATAGAAGCAATTTACAGACATAATTAAATCTTTGCACTAAATGAAATTCTTATTCCTCATTATGCGAGAATAACGTTTTGTGGGTTGGAGTCTTTTGTTGTTCGGAGACGGAGATTAACTCGATGTATTTATAATAACGACTTGAAAACCATTCAGGCTGCAGTATTGTTTTTGTATATAAGATATATTACTAAATGCGGAAACAAAATGTATTACTTACTTCCTCGAGGTCCGTAGAATTTGACAGAAAATTCGTTGAGTCCTCCAAGTATTGTCACCTCATGTTTGCTTTCTATTCTGTATTTTTATCAATGAGTTAAGGATAATTTTTGGATTGAAACAATATTTGTGATACTGAAATTTTTAATATTTATTAATTAATAATACTTGTTTTGGCGTCATGCCAATGATAACACGAAGAATATATAATCTGATTTATTTGAAGTGATTAATAAATGTATTATAAGTAATTAATTTATTGAATAAATATGTTATTATAATCACATTTGTTTGTAGAAGGAATAAAGATTGCAGAAAGTTCTAAATTTTTGACTTCACTTATTGTCGTATTACGTGATAATATATATTGCATGTACAAATTTGTCACTATCTTGCATTGCTATACTAATCGATTTTAGGTAAATAAAAAGTAATAAATAGGATTTCATTAGTATTATTAATAGTAGTTGTAAATATATCGTACTGCACTAGATATTATTCGTATCTTATGTAATTAGAGGTAGAACATTGTACAAACAATAAAGCATACAAAGAGATGGCTTTGAATTCCAACATGTATTGTTAAAATCTTCAAGGGAAATTATGTCATAAGATATTGGATACAATAGAACAATAGTTGTAACACAATCATAATTTCAGTATCTATATCTTTCATATTCATTTCATAATATTTTATTAATCTTGAGAAAAATCTCTGCCATTATTTCGGTTGGATAATTATTTTTGTGATACTACACTAATACTCTATATAGTAAAGTGATTTTGAACTAATAATCTCTACTACTAATGTAACCAGAGCATACATCCGCGATAGTACTTGATTTGACATTGTTTCAACCGACGACTATTATTGATATGAGCATATCAAATTGCCGTATCAATTTCCGATTGGAAGTTTTCTGAGAAAAATTTATTTTAATATTTTTTTTTTATCGTTTGCGTCTGATAAAATTGTAAACGTATCAGTATCGGAAAATATTTTATTTGCATAGTTTTATTTGCACAGAGGCACATTTATAGTTTGAAATTTAATGATAACTATCTGACATCGTAATTAAATGTCTGTTACCTATACGCACTTTATAAGCTTAATGATTTCAGGAACATACACAGTTTCAGTTATTAGTTAGTCTAATTACACAAACGACAGAATATTAATAATGTCGCTTAATAAGCATAATTAAAAACTAACAGTGTCATCCTTACTCTCCAACGCACTTGCTAATCGGATTAACTTTCCTGCGTCAGCGTATGTCTTGATCTGATCGCTTTGAAAATGAATGAGTTTTTTGAAACATACACATAGAACAAACAAAGTTGTTTTTAAGGTCTTCCGGGTTACTGATTGTAAAGTAGTAGAAAAGCTACATGGGAATATATGTTATCGATTGGTGCAAGATTTTCTATCATTTTTTACATTTCTGTGAAGAACAAACTACAGGACATCTCAATTCTCAGAATTTTGCAAACAGAAAAGATTCTCACCAATTTAGAAAATCGATATCACTTGAAATAGATGAAAGGAAAATGATTTTCAGTACAATAATAAATACATCTACTCAACCTAAATCATTGATAAATATTTATCGATTATTGCTTTACAAATCTTAAACAAATGTCGACCATTAACAATATTCATACATTTTTGAAAAAAAAAAATTAAACTTCCACATTTCCACCTCTCACTTATAAAAATTCAATTTAATCTTCAAACTACAACCGCATAATCTTTATCTCCTAACGCTATACATATACCCACACTCGTCTTCCTTCTTCGCGCACACAACGCTGACCGAAAGCGATTCCGCATGCGTTTTCCTTTCTTCGAGCGCGCGCGGGCGCGCGCGTGTGTGTGTATAGTTATATACATATATATACGTAAGTCGGCTCTATCTGCGTCCGCGCGCGTTGTACTTTCATAAATCGTGAGCGGAAAACGGGTCCCGCGATTTTCCGTTATACACGCTCGCACGCGGGGCACATATACATACACACACAGTAATAGATGCAGGAGAGTAGTATAGATGCACGCTCGCGGTTTAACGCGCACACGCGTGTATATAGAGGAGAGTGCGGGCTCGTTCCACTATTTATAAGTGCGCTTCGAAGTGAAATTTAACGAGCACGTGTATATGCGGCGTGGCGTTTGATGCCTATACGTGATGATGGGTTGTGTTGATGAAAAAAAAATTTGGTTTATTTGGCAGGATAGAAAGAGAGAGAGAGAGAACGGATTGTCGTATAGAACAGGTTATGGTGATTAATAGTTAAATATAAAAATTAGTAAATATACGGGAATGAAAATATCTTAGTCGATGGATGATATAATAATATTTATCGGTGTACTCAAATTAAAGTAGAATTTTACTAAGCGAAATTACTATACTATAAAGTTTTATACGTCCATATCTATACGAAAATCAATGTATTTGTTCAGCTTATAAGTGTTATAAAGAAAAAAACATGGATCTGCAATTGCAGAGATAATGTATTACGAAGAAAATTAAAAGGAAAAGTAGTAATATAGAAAGTTTGCTCTAGAAAAGTATATAGTATATATTAATGTACAAGTAATTTAGACTAAACATAATAATGCACGCAGCAAAGAGATAAGATAGAAAGTATGTTTGTATTACTGAGCTGTTTCTTACGAAATCAATACACACAATATTTTTTTTTATACTGTATTAATTAATCGAAAACTAATGCTGATTAAGCTTATTCATCGTTGCACAAGTATTTGTAACATAATTCATTTAACACAATCTACTATACTTTCGCACCGACTTCACTAACGCGCGCAAGAACAGCTTTTACAACGCGCGCGCGCGCACTGCTGTGCTCTTTTTGTGCTCCAAGCCCATATTATACACGTGTCTGTCTTTTTCACGCTCCTATCTGCGCACGAACCTTTACGAACGCACGGTTATACAAGATTCTTGTCTCGATTTCATGCAAGATGAATCCACGACAAAACATAACGCGTCGCATACGCGCGCCTGCACTCGTTGGATCGAATTAAAAGGTTTCACTAGCCGTGGAATTTTTCGCGTGAATATGTATAACATATAATGCGCAGTGAGTTGTGCAATCATCCAACACGAGCATGAGACCTGCGTATGTATCTGCGCATGCCTTTTTTTTTAGTTCATTTCTGCATTTCTCTCGACGATTGTAATATTTCACGAATTTTAATGAAGTTCAAGCACACAGTTCTATTTAGCCTCGTCAAGGTTATGTTTGATGCATTCCGATTGAGATTAATAGACCTGCACTGTGTGCATCAATGTTTTTGTGGGTATAAGAATAGTTTTTTTTTCATGAAGATTAATAGCGTTGGTATTTAACGTTTGGCGCGTCAATTAGATTAACGATAGCACTAATGAAGATTGTTTTAACAATGCAGAATAGTGGATAATTGTAAATCAATATAGTATGTGCGCTGCGGTGTTTTGTATGTGTTTAGGTGTGTAAATCATTGGTTAATGTGTCATAAAAACCGGTCGTAATTATTGGAGAAAGGTAATAAATTAGTAAAGGAACGAAGTAAAGTTTATTTCATCGAATAAACAATCCGAGTAGCATAGTAATGGTCCAAGAACTTTCTAATAATTTACATGAAAATTATTAATATTGATTTTCACGACACTTTCGCGACCTTAGGTAAATTTTTACATAATGTTTGTACAATACTTGTATTTGAAGAGAAACCAAAATTTAAACTAAATTAGTATCCTTTTAGTAATTATATGAACAAAAAATATTGAAAATGAAAATCAAATTAGAAAAATTTCATCTTTCCAAAATTTCACCGAATAAATTTAAGTAGTAATGTGAGTTATTGGTCAGACATTCAACAAACATACTCGACACTTTATACATAAATGTCAATATTTTATTCTTAATTTAAATTATTTCATAAGTCACCGACAATCAACTTGGTTTTAATTCAATGTTATTAATTGCTTTTATATTTGGTTTTAAATCATGAATCATCGCTATTATTAAAATCATTGCAGAATAAGTAAACACAAAACTGTTAAATCTTAAATTCGTTCTCCCTAATAACTAAAAATTCTTAAGAAAGTTTTGTATTAACAATTATTATATATGATACTCGAAATATGTTTTTAAAAAATCAAGGAAAATTATATCGACAATTAACGAAACCAGGCGTAGATTTAATACCGTTCAACTCAGTCTACACTCACAATCTCTCATCATTCAACATTTCCCAACGCGACTGGCGAGCCCATCACATATATACACACACACACATACGCAGATACACCGTAGCGCTAGTGTCGTACACGTGCATCACATCAGCAGCGATCGCTCGCTACATATATTCGTACCAAGATATATAGATATATACACGTATATACATCCATTGTGCGACCGCAGCAATAGGGGGAGAGGCCACCCTGGTAGGCAGTGGTGGGGAGCCATTGCTCGCCAACGAGCAGTAGCATAAGGTAGATCAGCTGGCGTCGAGCGCGTGCGCGCGCAAGACACAAAGGAAACGCGACTCGCATTGTCGCGCCTCGAGTGCAAACGAAAAATGAAGACGTTTTTGGAATGGCGTGTATATATATATATATATATATATATATATATATATAGAGGTGTAGAGAAACTCGAATGGTTTCGGTGAAGTATCTTTTCTTTTGAAATTCGCGAGGAATCGAACTTAGCAGAGGTTTAGTGGCGAGAAATTTTTGTTATGTCTTCGTTAATCGAGGTATAACGATCAGCTGATTTTTCATTTCTTTCGATTGTAAAATGTTGTTTTTTAGGGTTCGACAAGTAGTAGGTCAGAGGTATTTCGGGGCTGCTCTTGAAAATATCTTTTTCCACAAGAGACTTATTTGTTAATATATATGTATTGTTCCTAAATTAGAACGGGGCGGGCGTTGAAGTTTCTTTGTTTCTTTGTTTGGACGCTGTACTGGATTTTATTGGAGTAGAAACTTTAACAATGGATGTCATTTCGAAATAATTTTTAATCATATTTTATGGATCAAATCATTTTCGTTGTCGTATTACAGGATTATTTAAAATTTTATTATTTTCAGTAAATACATTATGTCATGTATCTTTTAATTGAAAAATTATGTCATTTGAAGTATGCAAGTGGCAGTAAAATACTACTGAAAATCCATTACGTCAAAACTCTTAAAATCAATAGATTATATCATCTAGATAAAATTTGCTTCTTGAAGTCAACTGCAGTTATGATCACGTTTATAAAAAATATACATTGAAGAAGGTATACGATAAGCACGTGACTTTTAAAATGTATCTCATTACGTCTTTACTTAACAAAAAAAAAATCCATTTGTCATTGACAGTTTGTTGACTAATGTATTATAAATACGTTAACCAATGTTTTCCATAATTGTTTCAACCGAACTACGCACTTCGCGTGCTGTGCAAATATATGCTCGCACATTTGCACGGTACGAAGTACGTACATATACGTGCAAGGAAAAGAGAGATATTCGTCTGTACACATGGTGTTGGAAAAGAAAGAAAGAGAGAAGGAGGGAAGAGGAAGAGGCAACTCAAGCGTATATATACGCGCAGTTCACCGAGTGTCTCGATATAAAGATGAAGATAGAGCGAGCGAAAAATTTTTCATCGATAACAGAGCGTGAATATTTCATAAACAATGTTGACCGAGAAAATAACGTCTCTTCGATTGACGAGTGAAAAGCGATTTATCGCAGGTTGTTAAATTATCGACGCGTATAGGACGATATTCTGCAGTATATAGCTTGTCGCTCTGTACTGTTATCGTAAGGAAAATACTAATAAAAGAACGAAGAGATATAAACGGCGGAGGTATATAGAAGTAGTTGAAACGCATTACTTAATATTAGTCCATTAAATGTTTGTTAGTACTTATAATTGTAAAAGCTTTAGGGGTTAATTATTTTCGAATGAAATTGTTTGTATTCAGTCATTTGTCGCGGAAATGTAATTCAAGCCTTTATATGAAAAGTAAGACGTCAACGTGTGCCTTCGTGTTTAAGTAACGCGGAGAACCGAGCAAATAAGATTCTATCGCGCTCGCTTCGTTTTCACGTAAGGTTGAAACACGTGAAAAGATAAGTTCAGTATGCGAACCCCCTACCTGCGTTCTAAATTTAAATGAAGCAAAAGAATTTTTATTTTTATCCGAATCGAATTGTTTTTTCCTTGCAACAGATTTTTATTTCTATATTGCGTACATATTTGAAATATTCAGCATAACATATTTCTTCTGTACAGCAATAAATTCTTAAGAGAGCTACACAATAAACCTACATAAATATTATAAGAGAGCTAAAATACTGCAATGTCAACAATATCAGTTTCTCTCTGATAAGCGAAAAACAACGTTTCTTTTGTCGACATCTTAAAAATACCTCGAAAAATGTCTCAACAATTGTCACTCTGAACAAAGAAAAAAAAAGCACAAGTCGTTACTCATCGCTCGCTGACACTTTATATCATCATCGGTCGCAGGATTCTTCCGAGAGACTTTTCATGCACGTACGCGACAATGCGTAGAGTTCAATTATTCATGTCCGTGGCTTCGAATCGTTACTCGGCTGCGATCGAACGCAAAGGAGAAAGAGAGAAAGAAGAGAGAGAAAATTTGTCGTCAGTCGCTTTCGAATATCCTATATGCGAGACGTTGCCAATTAACTGACACAAGCGGGAGAGAGAGAGGGAGAATGGGAAGATGCGAGTGCGAGAATAGAGAGAAAGAGGGACGGAGGCGGCGACAGCAGCGATGAAAACAAATAGAGGAGGATTGGAGGGAATGGAGCGTGAAAATTGGCACTAATTTTACGCGAAGGATGTTTGTATGGAGTTTTGCGCTCAGCGAAATGCCATAAAAGAGAAGCTACATACACTCGCATTCCCTCCAGTTTCATGGTGAAATCGATTTATATCGCATTTATGTAATGTTTACGTTTATCTTTAGTGGACAATTCTAGGAGTGGCATATTTTGCTAGAGGTCGACTTCTTCTTTATTATAAATTGTAATGTTAAAGAAGCTAAGTGGTCGAGTAGTTAAAGAAAAGAAATTCGCGAAAAATGGAGAAGTACAAAAATACTTTTTTTGAGAGAAGAAAAGTGAAAGAAGGAAATACACAATAAAATTTTATATTTCTCCGCGCTATAAAAGCCGAATCCATGTCGTGTGAATTTTCATAAAAAAGAAAAAAAGAAAAATATATACGAACAGTAAACAGATGTGTAAAAAAAAAAACAATAGATGGGACATCAGCGAACAAAAGCAGACGAGAAGAGGAGAAAGTGAAAGATAGCCGAGCGAGACGGGAAGCTGAAAAAAAAATGGCACACACACGCATGAGTCTCTATTTTTGTTTGATGCTTAAACTCGGGTTCGAGTGATTAGATAAAGTTTATCTGCGACCAAGATACAGGACTTTGAATGTCTTGTTTTTATTTTGATTGACGCATTACCATACGTTTTTTGATAAAAATTTCGATCTCTCGCGTAATTTGCGTCCCATTTGTCTGTTAATCTACCGTACGGTAACAATAAGAATTTGAGATATCTCATTGCATATATGCAAAATTATGTGTAAAAAAATTTATTCTTAAAAAAAATGTAGTATATAAAACGAGTATTTATCGATGCATGCGGTATAAGTGTATAAGACGTAATAACGCTTCCGGACTTATTACAAAGTGATAAAACCAATTTAACTACGAAACAGTTAAAGATTTTTTACTTTGAATAACTTCCTAATGAGATGATCTAGAGCCCTGGTGAAATCGTCTAGTGAAAATTTCCTAGAACATCCTTGATTATGTTCCTAGAACATAATTGAATATGCTAATTTGCAGTGCGTCGGATTCCAACAATAAATACACGTATAAAACGACGAATGTTATAAGTTCCCAGTAAGGTACTTATAATTCATGAAAAGTAAAGCTTTTGAGAAACAGTTAATATTTATCAACCCAATTAATATTAAATAAGTTCATTAGTTTTTTTTGGTAAATATATACCATATAATTATATTAAAGAGAACTAGCTTACAATTTATATTAAAGTTTTGTATCAATATAAATGTCCTTTTACTTTCATTTCATTCATTCATCAATGTCAAATAATATTACTCAATTCATATCGTACGGGTAATAATTATTTTTTTCGCTTACACACCGTTTTCCCAATTTTCCACTTCCAATATTCAGAACCATCATTAATAATGAACCCAAGTGCAAACATTCGAGGAGCCCTCACGTTCCAAACATGTCACACATACACACAGTCGTCCATGAATAATTCACTCCCTAAATATTACAGCCACCACTCGAGAAAATTTCCTGCTACTCCCTTGGAAGTGGAAAATCATCTTTGCCGTGTCACTTAAACCATATTATACTACTCTACTGGAAAAACGAAAGCTCACATGTCTTCCTTGAATATCCCTTCCCAAGAAACATTCTTATATATTCCTAAAATACTCATCCACAAAAAGAAAATACTTTTCTCACGCGATCCCAGATACGCAGTCTCTCTCTCTCTCTCTCTCTCTCTCTCTCGGATGCTCTATTCGCAAAATCATGACTGCGATTTTGCGCGTATAGAGATACGTACTTAGGTATATGTGTGAGCCTACGAGTGCACAGAGCGGCTACATTAGCAATTGTAATGGAAAACAGACGTATCGGCGTGGTAACCGAGCGCGACGTTTTATAATACGTCGAGAGGCAGTGTTGCGTTGCGCGAGTGCACACCGCGCCTACCTATATAGCTTCTCTAGGCGAGTGCGTGATTAATTTGTGCGATGAGACAGTAGGTATATACTCACCGAAAGAGAGAGACGCGCAGAGTAGAAGTGATTTTTTTTTTTCATAAGGTACATTAATTTGTTCGAGTTGGAAAATCGAACCAACAGAAATGAATAAATTAATTAGTGTGGATTGTTGGAATATTGAACAAAATTGCCATGTTTTTTTTTGGACGAGAAAATAATTACTTTCATTGAAGTGATATTAAAACTTTAGTGAGTAGTAAATCGTATGAATTACCGTTTAAAAAAGAGGAAGTAATTACGACCTAATTGACTACTGATTTTTTTATAAATAGTAAAATTCATTGAAGTAGAATAAAAACTTTTCTTTGAAGTACTTTTTCATTTTTTTACTAATTATTCATTATCCATCACTATGATTGGTTAGTATGAATAAAGTTTATGATTTATTTATTCAATAGATTAATTCATATATATTTATGAAAATATTTTAAATTTGCACTAAATAATTACATATTTGCTTAACATTTTATTCAAAGGTTATTTATTGAATTTGAACTATTCTGAAACTCTCTACTCCTAAGAGAAAGGAGATCAGCTGATTTTAAAACAGCTGTCAGCAAGACTTTAGTCAAGAGAGCCTAATTCAATTCTACCTTAATAATGCCATCTGACAAGGCTCAGTTAGTTTCGTAGGCGTTAGAGTTTACATCACACACTGAGCCTTAGCCTTACCTCCCTTGGGTAGGAGAGAGATAGATAGCAGTGGGATAATGCTAGGCCAGGTAAAGCTAGTAATAGAGTGAGCTAGACATAGGAAGTTAGTGTATATTGCAAGGATATATACCTTGTCATACGTATACATTTGCATATGAGCACACGTTATTGAGTATTTAAAAATGATTATTGTGAATAAGACAACAATTATTGTTTCTACCATTACATAGATTGTATTTTATATTGCATGGTTTATATTCAGTAATTAGTCTAATTATGGATAAAATACTCAAAAAGTAAATTCATACACAAAATATTGATATATTGAATAACACGATGATCAATAGTATAAAACTAAAACTTTTTAATAGATAAAATAATTGCATAATAAAGGATACAGTTTTATCACATCAGTGTCCATGCGTCGCTTTCCAGCACTGGGAGACGACATTTTGGCTAGTCCTGAGAGCTACTCGTCTGTAGTCTATATGCAGAAGCTTCAAGCTTCTTCTACTGAGGCAGTAGTAGTTTCCTGTGGAGTCGTTGCGGAATCCACTGTCGTCGAATCTCCACCTAAGCTGGAAGGAGACCTGACATCAGCGGTTCCTCTCTCCTCTGCTTCTGCTCTGCTATTGGGTTGGCACGGTGCAAGATGCACCTGTCAACCTCTGGCACTAATTCACCTATCTAATTGATGCACTCAGAGACCTTTCGCTCACTGTCACCAATCTCCAGCGCACAGACCAACTGTCCTTCCCCAACCGAACACCTTTTCACAGAAAAACAGTAGAGAAAATTTAAAATCAGTATCACATTTTAATCACTTCAATCACACAAAAATACACACGACAGGAGAAGAAGCGAAAGAGATAGAGAGCACGCTTGTAAACTACTTGCATAAAAAAAGAGAGAGAGAGAGAGAGAGGATCTTCTTCTTCCTCTCCCTTTGTGTGTCCGCTTATACGTAAGACTACCAGCAGCAGCCTCCTATCTCTCTCTCTCTCTCTCTCTTGCTCGCTACGTAAAAAACTCTCGGGCAGCTCTCCAAAGGGGAAAAAACCAGCTCGGAAAGCGTGGAGACGCGCAGCTCTACCTCCTCCTCCTCCTCCTCTCCGCGATTTTGACCCTTCGCTCTCGCTCTGTCCCCCTCGCACACACAGATCCGCGCTCCGCGTTCTTTCGTACTGCACTGAGCGCGCTGCTGCTGCTGCTGCTGTCGAGGCCTGACTTTACCACAGTGAATGGGCACACTCTTCGCTCTGTCTCTTTCCCACTCGCTTGCGTTCGCGGATTTTGTATGTATCGTGCGCGCGCGCTCTCTCTCTCTCTCTCTCTCTCTCCCTCTCTCCCACTAATTTGTGACTGGTTGCCTCGCTCGTTCTAATCTCTAGGTGTGCGCGCGTCCGTCTTTGTACTCCCAACTGTATGTATATATATCTACGCATGTGTTGGTATATCGCGTTTTTATTGTTGTTTCTTATATACTTCCCTTTGCTTCCCGTAATAACGTGAGTTCGTGTCTGTCTCCCCCCTTCCCCCTATTTACGTTAAAAAAAATCGAGTGATTCTCTGTGCACTTTGTTTTCGACTCTCCTGATTCTGTCTCTGTCTCTTTTATGAGTTCCCCGTCGTCGTTCTACCCGTGAGTGTGTTTATATAGCTCTTTCTCGCTTCCTACAGTCGATACTACCTACCTCGCACGACTGCGCGAGCTGAGTCGAGTAGCAGAGCTCGTGCGACACATAAAGAACGCGTTCGTTTATTAGTCAGAAATTATGATTATTTGCTTGAAAATGGAATTACATGGAAATAAAAAAGTTTCTTACAAATAAAAGAAAGAAAAAAACAAAAAGTATAGGCTTTACATACGGTACCATTGTTATGTTTTGAAAGTATTTAAAGGCCACTCCCGATATTATTTGTCGTAAAAAGACGACTTCCACATACCCTTTATTATATGTATACCCTGTCTTGGCGATGATCTAGTCACGATAACTCGCTCATGCCACCGCGAAGACGCGATCCCCAAGCGCAGACGGCAAAAAGTGTCAGTGGAAATCTATATATGTATACACCATCACCACATCGTGCTACACCCACACGCAGAGCAGAACACGCACACAGAGAAATACCCCTTCTACTGTACGCGAAGCCCGAACAGCTGATAGCAAGTTCTTGCTCGTATGGACTGACTGCTGCTGCTGCTGCGCGAGAGAAAACTCACTCACTCAACGTCTCTCTCTCTCTATCTCTCTCTACCAACAATCGACGTTCTTATACAAAAGAGATCATGCACTCGCGCACGACTTTATTACGCATTAACATTCTCGAGCACATTTATATATACTTACTCCCGCTACGTGCATCTATTTTTCTCTCACGAGCTCCTGCTGCTGCTGCGAAGCACACACGAGCGCGATGGCTTTTCACTCGCCTTTATCGCCTCTCTTTCTCTCTTCGTCTCTCTCTCTCTCTTCGCTCACTGCCTCGACTTGCGACGATGCGCGCGCACACGCTGGACTTCCTTTGTGTACGCGATTTTCTATCCCTCCTCTCTACTCGTATACACACTCTCTCTCTCTTTCTCGCTCTGCGCGCAAGAGAAACTTTCCACGGGTAGAATATTGTAGGGAATAGATATATGTTGAGAGGGTATAATCCGCGAAATGGATGTTATTCGGCGAGGGCTACGTTGGATAGGTTCTGATAACGTCGATTTCGGGCAGGAGAATGCACGCGCGCATGCTAGGTACGAGAATCGTGTGTCTGGCGCACGGAGCACTTTTGTACACGAACGCTTCTCAGCTCTGACTGCGACGTCTACGACACCGAAACCGAGCTCTGTGCTCGGTTATATATATATGTTGCGCAAAAAGCGCATGTGCGACTTGTGTATGTATGTGTGTGTATGAGAAAGAGAGAGAGAGAGATCAGAAAGAGAAGTTGTTTTGTTCGCGGAAAAGCGCGTGTTGTGTTTATAAGCGAGCTTGTCAATGATTGGCGGACGCGGTGGACATCTTGCGCGAGCGAGCAAGTTATTGGTTGGAAGAATTAAGCGCCCCTGGGTATTTAAATTTGAACGCCGATCAGTTGTAAGGAATGAAAGTTTTATGCTTGTAGATATATAAATGCAAAATCAATATACATATACACTGTAAGAAAACTTCTATATATATAGATATACAATGTGTACATTTGGAAACTCAAAATGTAAATACAGTATATCTATATATATGGAAGTTTTCTAACAGTGTAGTTACTGAGATTGCATAAATGGCATGAAAGTAATTATGAGTTTATTAAATATCACTGTAACATATTTATTTTTCGTTGTCGAGATGCCATGTAAGCTTCTTCGCAAGTTATTAGTTTTGAGGTTCAAAAACGAAATAAGACTGAACACCAGTTTAAGTAACAAATCAATTTATTTAAAAAATGCAATACAAAAGTCGTAAAAAATCTCTACAGGCTACGGGGTAGTATAAACTTTTATCATCTCGCAATGGCACGTCATTTTGACCGTGATTCGTTAAGTATTACAGTATTGCAGAACTCAAAGACAAACTTAAGTCAATGAGAAATATTCCTCCGTATAATGTTTTCGTTAATTTGCTTTTAAATGTGTACATACATAGAAATTCCATATATAGAGGAAGTCAAATGGTAAGTAGTAAGTTTTACAATAAGAGTATAGTGTAATCCCTACATAAATTAATCAAATGGTAATTCATACTATTCATATCCATGATTTAATTCTGGACTCATTTATTAACGATAAACTGCTTCAGTCTATCAAACCATGGGCTTATTAAATACACTGATCACAAACAAACGTATTCTATGAAGTACTTGTACAATAATTTCTGCATTTTTTTATTATACATATAATTTATAATAATCTCATCAAATCTACAAATTTTTTTTTAAATTAATTCATTTATAAAAATATTTTTTTTTAAATTTAATAAAATCTAAAATCTCTATTTATAAAATAAAAGAAATTTAATAATTATAAGACAGTTGAATAATGTTTAAAAATCAATAAAAACCGCACTGACCCAATATTTATGTAACGACTTTTTTTTAATCTATATAAATTTCGAATTTTTTCAGAAGATAACCATCTTAAAATGCAGAAATTATTTTATATCCGTCGAGTACTTGACTTTATAACACAGTCTACTCTTATAATTACAACAAATACTGCTGTTATTAATACTAGATTTACGAATATATGCGCGTTTGACGAGAAAACGACGATGAAGATTTTTGAATGCCCAGTGGTGATATGTCACGTCAATGGGAATGCGAATGTTTGATTTTCTTTTACCGCGAAAGATATAAATTCGACGATAAAATGCTTCTTTGTTTTTTGAAGATTTTTTCCTTTAATCCATCGCAGTTTTCCGCGTGAATGCTGTCAAGGACAACATTTCGTTTGGTTCTGTTGGCAGTCTCGAAAACTCAATCTCTTCACTAACACTATTTTCTGTAAATAAATATAGTTTGTTAGAATGGAAACAAGTAAGAAGTTAATTTAATCGGAGCGTTAATATTGTTACCTGATGGTTCAATTGGCCATTGCTTATGAGATGGTGCATATAAACACAATAGAGCTATAATATAAATATTCCACATTCCATAAACTCCTGTGAAGAAAGCTGACGTCATCTCCAATTCTATATCGTGATCCCATTTCCAATGACCTTCAGCAACCTGTTATAATCGATAATAAATCGATATTTAAGGGGATTTTTATAAATTAAAATTTAATACATAGAGAATTATTTTTACCTGTCCCAAAATAAATCCAATGACAGTCAATGATGCACACAATAAAGTTGCAACCATTAAAAACTTAAAACGATAAATGACGCCTTCATAATGCAAACGACGAGCAGAACTCATACTTGGCAATACAGCTCTTTTAGCACTTATATTTATAAATACTTTCCAAATCATGTATGATAAAAAGAGAAGATAAATTCCTGCTGATGCTGCTGCCAAAATAATAAAACATAACTACAATTTTTATGTCAAAGAAAATATGAGGACTATTTAAAATTCGAATTTCGAAATTAATTGTATCTTGTCATTTAACCCGAAAATTTAATGTTATTTGCAAAATGCTATACATAACATTTTTGCAATAAATATATATAATTAATTAAGGGGGTCGTACCCACCTCTCACTGTCTATGTAAAAACTTAGTTTCTATAGAATTAGTTTTTATATATAAAGCACAACTACTATTAGCTGGGACAATCTTATGTATTCACGATTGGCAAAACTGTTACATCTCAAATATTGGTTCAAATCTTATTTTGTAGGACTGTGCTTCGAAAAACTAATTTTGAATTATATATTACTGTATAAAATTAAATCCTGAGAATGATAAGCAATAAACGACTATTTCACGTGTTTTCAGGTGCTAGCAATCATTGTTATAGAACTAGCTCATTAGGAATTGATTATGCAAGAAATGTTCAAGAAGAAATTTTTGTTATAATATTATCTACAACATTTTTGTATAAAATCAAATCCTGTTAAAGAATGACGGAAATCTGATAAAAAATTATATTGGATCCGTCAAAATTTTGCAGGGATAATGAGAAATTTCGGTCATAGGGATGTATAGTTATTTATACATCTCGTGAAAGGCTTAAAATGGACGAATAGGTTTCAAACCCATTTTTAAATAATAAATTATTAGTATTTTAGATGTAACAATTTACGCTCTAGTGAAAATATAAGATATTCTCGAGTAGTAAGATAAAACTTAATGTATTTAAATGTTTTTTAAAAGGATACAGCCATGTGAGCACCGAGACGTGTAACCCAAATTGAATAAAATGGATTACGCAGTTGAACTCCACGTTCACACATGTCAAAGAATAAAAGTGATAAGCAACCAGTTCCAACAGCTGATAAATGACGCCAATAGCATTTGATGTTGTTCCTCTGTTCACCCTCCTGTAATGATAATATAATAAATATATAATTCATTTGCTACTTTTAGTGTAGTACAACTTTAGTTACAATATATTTACCTGAACCTAATTTTTTCCGAAGTTCAAATTAAATGCGACATGAAAATAAAAAATTTTATTAAAAATATTTATTCTTAAAAAATTTTATATTAATTGATGCCTTTATAGTTTGTTTTCTCACCATTAAATGTTCACCAGCAAACACAAGCCAGAAAGATAAGAGGGATGCATAAAATATTCCTTGTCTAACATCTTCCAATAAAAGCATAAATGGCATATCAAAAGCCAATGTAAAATATTCTAATGGTACTAAAAACAAAAATTAAATCATTAGATCACTCAAAATAAATGAAATATTTATTTTTTATTTAATTAATCACATTTACTTTTTAAACATTATTTAACATAAAAGATTACTTACAGTTTAAAAGACTTAGAGTACAACCTAAACCAAGTAACATGTATTCCAATAAAGCTGGTGATCTTGAAAGCATATGAATTCTTCTCCAGTACCAGCAAAGAATCAAAAGGGTGATTGGGAAGAAAATAGTTTTCAAGCTTACCCAAACTTTTGTGAACCCACCATTTTGATTAATGACCTAATGGATGAAATATTGATTAAAAAATAAAATGAAAAATATTTTTAAAGTCAAAATTGGCTTCATTGTTTTTTATCTTTTGTTTTTTTTTTACTAAAATAAAGAGAATATACTAAGATAATTTAATCAATCAATCTATTCTGCACATAAAAATTGGTATGAACAGCTCTTTTTAATGGTCCCTTGTTTCAAATATTAAATTTTAGCATTAATACTTGGTTATAAAATTACTAACATAAGATTCAAAGTAAATACTTCAATTGATGTCGGATTTTTAAACACAATACATGTTTTAAATAAATAAATAAAAAAAAGAAACCAAGTTTTTTTACATAAGTAATTTACTTACAGTCAGCCACAAATCAGTAACATGACCTAAATCTTTATTTATATCTTTCGAACTATCCATTGGTAAACGTATATTAAGTAAGTAATAATCATGGAATAATGAGCCCAACTCAAACAGTGATAATGTACTGCAATTGTAGTTATATTCTTCATGAGGCTATAATACAGAGATAATGAAATTATTAATTATTATTGTGATGAAAAATAAGAAAATAAAATATTAAAACTTACATCTTCAGCACCACATTCTAAATATCTTTCAACTACTGAAGAAGCATAATGTTTCCATTCATTTTCAGGATCTCCTTTGTTTCGGTATGCCAGTCTTGCATCAATAGTCAGTTTTGTTACATTAGCTATAAAGAATATGATAATTAATATTCATTTAACAATTCTTCTCATGTTTTATACATCTTTTGAAAAAGGTTTTCCTTTTACTTACCAACTTTGATTTTATCATGATACATCATATCTACTTGTAAAACACCAATTAGACTATGTTGCCATCTAGAGTAATCTAGAATTTGTTTATTACGTGGTGTTGGCATCTGTAGCAATTAAAATAGTGTTAATATTGAATGATTGAATTTTACTAAATAATATCAGAAATTTACCTGGAATGTATAAACAATTGGTAAAATTCGTTCGGTGATTTCATGAGTGTTAAATACATCGCATTTTCCAGGAGGTCTGGAGTATATCCAAGTATCAAGACCTGGAGCTGTACCATTGGGTGTTCGTACATCTAAGCAAGCTGTTCCTAAGATGTTTTGACTATTTGATGGTGGTGGAGCTGAAATAGCATGATAAATATTTGAATGTTATATTTGTATAAAAATTGTAAAAAACCAATAGATTAATAGAAAACTAAAACAAACAACTTTATTTTATTAGTAGAAATAGAATTTGAAAGAGCTAGATTTTTTTTAATTTTATTTATAACATGTATTTTTAAACTTTGAAGAAATAAAAAAAAATATAAGTATAAAAAAATTGTAGGCATAAATTCCCAAATGATACAACCCCAAAAGTAAAGGTATCATCAACTACTAAGAGAGAAAAAAAAGGGAAACATGACTGAACAAACGAGTAAAGTGTACTTGACAATTGAAAAATCGAAGTCATGATGTCTCAAGTATCCACTTCATTGTTCCCCCTTAGGACTTCAAGAGGGGTATATGCAACGAAAGGACTCTGACTTATGTGAGTATCAAAATATTTTATACTGAAATCTAGAAATAGTGATTGTCTATTTTGAACATTTTTATTAAAAAATAACATTTTGTTAAAAAATAATTTAAATACAACTCAATAAAACAAAAGCTAACATTAAGAAACTTTAGAGAAATTATTTTTAATTCACCACAATAATAACGAATTATTGATTAAATCAAATTATTATATCTATTTAAAAATTATATTACTTTAAACATTTTTAAGTTGCAAAGATAACCATAATTTATAGAACAAAAATTTTTTCAAAACAAAAATGAAATTCCTAATAATAATTTTATAGCGGCGTAAAACATTTCCGTAAAAACTCCAAAAACGCCGAATCTCATCCAATCAGTAAGTGATCTGACGATAGACAAAGAGCGCCGAAAGAGCCGCAACATACAGCATCAGCGGCGCGCAGGCTCTTTCTCTCTCCGCGCGCGCCGTAAAAATGCCATAAAATCCAGACCCTGTACCGACTCTTTCCCATACTTACACATCAAATATGCTACCCTTGCGTTTTTCCGTCAAACAATGAAGAAAATATCGGAAAATTACCACATTTTCTTTGCTCATCAATACCCATGAAGCAAAAAGTAAAATAATATAAAAGAAAACCATCATATCTGTACACCTAACCCATGATCCTTGTTTATACATATACACACACACACACACACTAAATACTCACCTACGAGGCCGCCGACGAGGAAAGACACAATCTGTCCAATAATCAGCAGGAGCACCAAAACGGAAAGCTTCTTACCGCTGAGGTTCTCGATAATCGTACCCTGCATGTTTGCCGGCGCGTATACACGCGTTACAGGTAGGATCAAGTTTAATAATGCGTCACACGCGCGCACCGGGTGTTGCTCTTTTCTCTCCTGCACGCCCACGCGTCGCTACAGGTATATATTTGCAGGATGTATAAAACTACCGTCTATAATCACAGCTGGACGATGCTCATGCGATCTTCCAGAGCACTCAACACCGCGGGTTCTTCTTTGTTCCGTTCGCTGCTTTGCTTTGTCTCACGCACGCTGCGTGCACGGATGAAATGGAACTGGCACCTGGGGGGACGCAAACGCGCGCGCAACGCGGCGTCGGGGATACTGCTGAGTGATGTACAACAGTATGCGCGAGCAAAAGAAGCTGCGCGTGGAAGAACGGAGAGAGGGATTTTATATTATATCCTCGCGGCGCGGCGCGCGGTGTATATGACGAGTCGCGGCCGACGACGGCGGTATAGGGCTGTATGTGTACATAAGGTATATTGGTTTACATAAGGTGCGTTTGACTAGCCGACCGAGGGATGCTCTTTGATGTGTTCCGAACTTCCGATACTCCGTTCGGAGCGTGCATTGCGATGTAGTGATGTAAGTATCGTCGCTAGCAGGATGGAGGATTTGTCTATGATGTAATAGTAGTAAGTAGATTTGTGTAATGAAAAAAGAAGGTTTAGTGTGGTTTGAAATTTGTGCTTATTTGGTGTATTCAGAAACCTTTTTATTTCTGTAAATAGTCGATGGATTTTTTGGAGTTTCAAAGCTGCAGGGTAGTTTTTGTAAGAGGGAGTTGTAGAGGTCAAGCATATAATTCTTTCCCGTGCGAAATATTGAAACAGAAAATATTTTAGCGGAACGTCATTTACCGTCAGATTACGTTTGTTTGGCTTTTTTGGAAGTTTTTTCGTTACGTTAAATAAATAGAATAAAATCATTTTAACATTATTTGTACGATTTTATTTGTGTTTATAGCTTATACGCTATAGTTATAAAATGATGATAGAAACAGATTCGAAGATGCTGATATTTTTTTAGTCAACTTTCGAAACATTAATGTGATCTTTTGGTTCGTTTCTGAAATTCTAGCCAAGCTGTATAACAACAGGTGAATAGTAGAACAGGTTGTTTCAACAGGTAGATGATTAGATTAACAGGTGAAGATGAAACGGATAGACTCTGTTTTAAAATTTTGGAGGAAAACATTTTTTATAAACTTAAAAAATAAATTATGAAGTGAATTTCAGTAAAATCTTTTTTAAACACGTAAAGTGACTAATGTAGTAGTACCTTTTATTTATGATGAAAAATAAAACTAACTAAATTTGTTTTACTAGACAATCTGTTGTGTTAAAAGTTGTAATAACATACTCTCATTTGACTTATACTTATTATATATTATAACACGAACAAATTATTTAATTTTACCGCTGTGACAAAAATTATCTACTTTACCAACCATCGATTACTGTCATATTTGCAGGCTGCAAATTAAATAATATCTTTATAAGATAATTATAACTTAAAAAAAATAACTAAAAATAATAAATAATTATCTTTATTATTGTAAACGTCATATAGCAATAATGAAACCCATTTTTAGATACATTGATCTGCGCAAAAAAATTAGCATTTTAGAAAGAATCAGATCCTAAAAATATTTTCCAATAAATTATGAAATAATTTTCGTTGATTACTCATCTGATATCAGAATGTTTATCGTATTTGCTTTATAATTCTCATTGTACTCAACTTCAACGTTCATTTTTAAATTGCCGTAGAATAGCCCGCCAATCTGCGCATAAAAAATTGCAAACGCAAATGCTGTAATCGCCTAATCTCATTGCTGCCAACTTTCAACTCTTATCGCCTACGGAGTCGGGAGAATTCTCCTGACTTTGACATCGCGCTTTAAAGCCACCCACAAAATCGGTGTCAGGTAGTCGTCGCTTGGCAGCCGTCGCCGGGGCGCGGATTATATACACCGCGCAACCGCCAGTCTGTGCCTTGTTTTCTCTCTCTCTCGTTTCTCCCCACTGCTCGTAATAAGATATAATACGCATCGTATAGAAACACACACATACATCTATACGTATGCTCAGTCTTTTCTCTTTGCATCGCGTATACATTGGTTCCCCTCGTCGATATAAGAGTTAGCGAGTTGTGTGTGCATTACGGAGCAAGAGTGAGCAAGATAGAGAATAAGTGAGAGAGAGAAGAAGCCCCCCGTGTGTTCAGTGGCCGTCCGTGCGCGCGCTCGTGTGAGTGTGCAATTATGCTCGCTCAGCTGAGATTTCGGCTACTGCTCCCGAAGACGACGACGACGACGTGCCTGTTGTTCTCCTTCTCGCGAGTGTGAATCATTCAGTAACAGCTCGCTGCTGCGTACGTCTATATATTACGCACGTCGAGGACGTTTCTCTTCTCTGTATATATGTATAACTCAGTGAGCGCGCGTATGTTGTGAGATTGAGATAGCTATAACCGCCTGCTTATACTACTTGTCGAAGACGCGCGCGCGCGCGATAAGAGAAGAGGTATACCTGCGCACAGGCGATTGTTGTCAACTCCCGGAGCAAGTGAGCCGTGAGGTGTGCGCGCGTGTTTGTGTTGTGTTATTGTGTGTGTTTGCGCGCACTCCAAATAAGATCAGGGCCTCAAAATGGTGGAGCCGATCTTCGACTATCAGTTCCGGCTGATTCTCATCGGCGACAGCACCGTTGGCAAGAGTTCCTTGCTCAAGTACTTCACCGACGGCAAATTCGCCGAGGTAAGCATCATCCGTAACATGACGACAGCGGACGCGTAGTATATGTATACGACGATAACGACGCAAAAGCAGAGAGAGTGAGGGACAGTTGTGGATATGGATGACACGCGAGTATAGTAAGAGAACGCGTGTTTTTCGTTGTCTTTTGCGTCGATTGAAACGGACAAAGACGTTGGTGGGTCTTTGTTTACACTGGAAAGGCTATCGAGTGCTTGCCCAATTTGGTGATGAAGGCTACCACCTGTACCGACAGTGGAAATAGAGTGTTAGGAGCTGTTAGGATCGAGTTGGGGATCAGCTAGTGTAATTTTAACATACATGATGCAAGTGGCTTGGTTCATTGTTTAAGAGGATGCATGTGTGTTAGTTAATAGCCAGCTTCCAGTGTCTGTTTTCGTACAGGAATACATTGATATTCAAAACAGTGTGGATTGCTACAGAAAGAACTGTATCATTAATGAATGTTAATACTTGCAACGGATTCTTATTAATTCGGTGTATAAATTTCAATGAAGGGGATTATTAAGATCTTGAATGATAGAGTTTATCAACAATAATTATTGTTCTAAATATACATTGCAGAGTTGTAAGGTTATGAGACAAGGAAAGAGATATTATACTTTCATTATTGGCAAGAGGTTTGGCGATTTTTCATCCTAGTTTAAATGTGGGATAAGACAGAGATAAATATAGAGAAGGGGAATTCATAAAAATTGAAAGTGCGCAGAATAATCAAGTCATTGAGCATAATGAAAATAATTTATGAACAGCCTTTTTAATTAAACATGAAGTCTCTACTCTATTTGGAGTCCTATTAAATTAATACTTTTCATTTCAATCTCATATTAATTAAGTTTAACACCTGTAATAAAATTGTTTATAGCTTGAAAATGAACTTGGAAAAAATAATTAACAGTAGAAATTTTTTTTTAGAAAATAACTTTTAAATAAAAAATTGAAAATAATGACACAGTTAAAAACATTATTTATTTTCTAAAATATTACTCTTATAAAAGAATAAAGTGTTTAGAATATTGAAATATAATCTTAAATACTGAATAAGTACTGAGTTATCAGTATTGCATTACAGGTGTAAATGGATGACATATAACTGATAAACATAATCTCTCTCTAATTTAATGCAGCATTTATTTATTTAATAATATTTATAATGGATAAAATAATCATACAATCATAGCAATGAGTTTCACATTCAGACTAAATTTATTTCAAAAGAAAACACGAAATTTCTATAAAAAGCATAATTGCTCCGAAATTATTTTTACTATAATGTTCATATAAACGTGCTAAATTTTTCATAATCGTTCGTCGACCTCTTCATTGATTTTAACAAAGTAATATTAGAACCTTTTCTATGAAAAAAATACATCCCGAAATAATCATTGAAAATCAACCAAAAATAAAACACTAAACTCGTCACAAAGTCACAAGCATTCTAGAGAACAATACCAGCTGTCTTAAAAAGAATCCACTTCGAGCCCAAACCAGAGAATCTCTTACACACATATAGGTATATATACATCGTACGACACCCAGGAATCCTCGTCGTCTTTTTTTAGCTCACTATATATCCGTGCGCCCGCGCGTGTCACCGCCATAAGCGCGTAACGCACTATATACACGGGCGTAATCTCCCGAAAAAAAACCTTCTCCCTTCCCACGTATACTCATTCACTCGCACGCGCGCACTACAACTTATACATCTAGGTATTTCTTAAACGCGAACAAACAGAGAAACGTAATTTCCTCGCGTATAGGCTTCCACGTTGAAACATTTTTCACGTATTCTTGACGCGATATGCCTACGCGTGAGTATGTGTGTATATATACTCTTTGATTGTATTATTGACGGTATCGGTAGAAGAAGAAGAGCGGAGAGAAGGAGTAGAGAAGGCTTTCGTTTATGTAATGAGCTGAGAGAGTCGTAGGTGGTCTCTCAGAGTATGTACTTAAGTGGTCTTGTTGTATATAGTGCAAGAGGGTTTGTGAATGAAGCTCTCATTTTTCTTTTTTAATAGTAGGATTTTGTAGTGAACGTTTATGAGTACAACTAACATGTTTAGGTTGAATAATTCTTTCTATTTTGTTCAGTATTTTAATGAATTTGATGTCTGTATAGGAATTTTCGTTTAACAATTCGTTTACGAACTGCTAAAGGCCCATTCTGTTGCGCTTTATTAACGCTATATGAGGACTATATATCAATTTGTGATAAAGGTTTATGATATTGTAAATTGATTTAGCATTGGAGTTATTTCGATTTATGCTCTTTTTTCAGATAGCTCGTTTCCTCACTGCAGCGCGTCAGAGATATAATCTTAACAATATTTACGTATCTATTTTAAACGTACTCGTCAACTTTAATTTTGTGCGGGCATCTAAATTTATCAGAATATTCATTTACTCACCAATTGTAAAAAGTGAGGCGTAATTGAAAAGTAATTATTTTATAAAGAAACATTCTATAGAAAAAGTTATGAGCATAGCATTCTAATTGCAGAAGAATAAATGTATTACTTTTAAATAAGTAAAAATTGACTGTCCAAATGGAACCGTTCAAGTAGATAATGCAAATAGTAATCAGACATTCTTTTACTACTGAACGCCATTATAATCTCTACTCCGATTTCAATACTTTCAGCTGCCATTTCTCGTGTAATACCCAACCATTATACATTTCATTTTTAATTTTTTAACACTCGAAAATCTTACTGTCTTCCAACTTTCTTTTAAATAATTCATTACCGTATAGGTACATCTTTTCATCCTCTCCATAATAACTTTCTACAAACAAAGTCATCCTGTATACGCCACCACGTATCATCTTTGTGCAAAATTTTCTACAACTTTCGTGCTACTTTCCCGTACTTACATACTATACGGATTTGCATCTCACTCCTCGAGATATATACGTCATATTATTGACGACTCATCTATAACAACGAGAGTATAAGATATATACATACAAGCACGCACGCGCACGCGTGTCTATACGCTTATCTCGATGGATTGGTACACTTATACGCTTTATTGTCAGTCCGCGTGCTATATATTTGCAATGATACGCGACTCTCGAGTGCTGCGTGCAGTGCGTTATGCTATGCGACACGAGATGTATATATAGTATATAAGTACGCATTGGCACGATTATGAGCTATGGTTGTTTGACCTTTTTTAGAGTCTGTTTGCATACGTAATTCCTTGTTTATCGAGCTGAGAAATTTGAAGTTTCCTGCGCACTTGTATATTATTCGATGTGCAAGTTAATAATCCTTTGCTTACATAGTGACGTTACTTCACAATATTTACTATATACCCTGGAAAATGATTCATTAACAACCATATAAAAATGACCAATTTTTCGTTCTATTTTTGTTGCGAAACAAACACCGCAGAACCTCGCCTCGGTGTTATCCCTGACTCATTCCGACCGCCCACTAAAAAAATTCGCTAAGCACGAATTCTCCGTCACGAACGTCTCTTTGTAAATTACCAAACAAAATGATAACTTCACCATGACATATACTTCTTTAATCACTGCTTATATAGGAATACCTTGAATATAACACGCGCATGATTTCATTCTTATAGACGTATATAAACAATGAGAGAAACACGCACAACGTCGTCTCGAGAGCGACGAGAGGTCAAAAAGCAAACGCGCGCGAGTGCGTTGACATAGAGAGTTGCGGATGCTATTGCACGCGCGGGAATAATATTTCTTTAGCCTGCTCGTATATTTATTGAGTCTGTACTTACTTATATACTTGCAGGAAACTGTTAATAAAAGTATATATAAGCTGGGTTTATGAGAATACGGGTAGCGTTGTGTAGGTCGTGACTCAGAATCGTGTAGCTATAGGTTGTCAGTCACGAATGTACGTTTGAAGATTCATTGTTTCGATTGTGGTTGGAAAAATGTGAAAATCGTTCGTCATTATATATATTCTCTTTTGAATCAATAAGGTTTTGTGGTGTGTGTATGTGTGCGTGTGTGTGTGTGTATAGATGGTTGTGTTTACGGTTAGAGATACTTACAAGTCGTTGACATCGATTTTCAGCTTTGTTGTGTTTTAAAAAATGATGAATAATAATGGAGCGCTATAATAATTATTCTACATTTATTTAAATAGGAAATTGGGTTTCGTAAAATATTGATTGATGTTTCCTGCTGAAAATTACTAAAACTCATAGGAATTGTTAGATTCCTCATAGTTGCGTGCCTATTTCATTATAAAACCTTTAGTTTTCATCATCTGTTACGTATGGTCAGAAGATGTAGGTGTTACACAATTTTTTGAAACTCAAAACTCTGGTCAATACTTACTGATGAATTTTTTCTTCAGCATTATTTTGTAGAAACATTTGCATCAACTGATGTCAGGAAAGTTTTAAAAATTCCAAGTCTACTTCGCTATATTGATGATTCAGTTGAAATTAGATAATTAAAAAATTGACTCTTACAGCTGCTTAGGCGGAATCAGATAAGGCTATACTTAACTGCGCATATGAAAAGATGAAAGAGATGATAAACACCAATGTAATGAAGTTTAAGCATGAGTTTGCTATACTATGTACTTTCAAGCGATAAAAACTTCATTCTTTCGGAGTATCAGCTGTTGCATCGCATTTAAAAATAATTTATTCAGTTTATCATTAAATAAAATATAATAAAAGTACAAGAAGCGTATACGAATGTCTTAATTATTACTTTTGACTTAGGTTTTGACTGGTTTTAATTATGTTAAATACGAGGAATATTTTTTGAATGCTGCTTATATTAATAGTGCTTAAAACTTTTTAAAAATTTCTTCCTCACTCGAGACTTTTTCCGACAATTGGTGCATAAAATTGAATGAAATTTCACGAGTTCTCTTCTTGTTATGTGTAGAGTGAAACATTCTGCTCCGCAATGAAAAGTGTTATGAAAATTGTGCAAACGTGCCGTATATTTAGTCTAACGAGAAGATGAGCGCACATAATGTTGCTATAAACATTCATGAATGTTATTAGCAAGTATAATTTATGCTAATTCATTTCCGATGTCGCAAGAGACACTTTTGATTTTACAGGGTAAATTGTTCCACGTCTTGACGCCGTACTGTTATTGTTTATAACACGCGACATAAAGTCATTGTTACTGTTAATTTTATATACGAACATCTGCTTGTCCGCAGTACAATTAATTTATGCAATATATCACGCAGTATATACGGTGACAAAGTCGAAATTATCTGCGTTATACGTTAAGTATATATATATATGCGATAATGGCCTCGCGATATAAAAATAAATATATTCTAAACAGCAAATGATGGTTTCCTGTTTTGATGGACTCAAGAAAATTTGAAAAGTAAATTAGTAGAATTAAGTTTTTGGTTTACATAAATGCCATCATATTGCGTTAACTCTTCGTAACTCAAACTTTGACTTTCTGCGCATCACTTGTGGTCAAGTGTCGTTAAACGCCTTTCAACGAGCATCTAAACATCGTCGAAAACAATCCACCAAATTACATAACTATATAACCGCATGTAATGGCACTCGTTTGCATTACGCGTTAAAAATTACGTAAAAACGATTTAAATGTTAATAAACCTGTCCCTTACGTATCATCTGCACATCACTAGCTAAACAAATTTTGCACGAAATTATGATTATACGGAGGCGAAAAAGAAAAATTAAAACTAGTTGTCGCACGCGCGCGCGCACATGCAATCGTCGTCTTGCTTGTTCGCTCTTAAATGGTACTATTATCATAAACGTCGTTTGTATGTTGCAGCTTTCCGATCCAACGGTAGGAGTCGACTTTTTCGCCCGGCTGATTGAAGTCAAAGATGGTACGAGGATTAAGCTGCAGCTTTGGGACACGGCCGGACAGGAAAGATTTAGGTAATGATGTCGCTATGTAAAAAACAGAGGTTGTGTCTACACTTGAAAAAGAGTAGTAAATCATAATTGTCTATGATTAATTCATTTTCACTGAATGCATAAACCAGTCATTGAAAGTCTTTTCTTTTAATCTTACGATTGTGTTTGATTGAGTCTATTTGAAAATGTACAGATACTTTTTGTAGAGTTTTGTATAGACACAAAAAAAAAAATAATTTCACGATGCTTGCTTGCTATATCACAGTTTTTTTACGTCGAGAAAATTTCAAATGATAATTGGACTCTCACGATTTATTTTTAGTGCGTGCAAGTCATTTATATTGTAAAAAAAAGCCATTGAGCATGTTCATTTTTCATAATTTACATATTATATTTATCAGTGTGAGTTTATTTTAACATTGTTTAATAGCACTGTACTTACAAATAATTTAAGTTTTTCCTCTACATTATTATCTCGCATTTTCACTTATAATTTAACTTAACTAATTTTTGTCTGATAAAAGATAATATCGTACAGCCTTTTATCAGAATTTTCGTATCGCAGTTTTTATATTTAAAAAACACCTGCGAATGATAAATTAGTGGTTATTGTTTTTTTAATTTGATCACATCTTATTATTTTAATTATAAACATATAATTCCCCCATTTGATCCCAGTATTTTCATGTGTACGCGTTTACTTAACCTTCTATCGAAGTCAAGCTCGCTTTCATTGCTTAAGACCTTGCTGCGATGAAAAAGAGTAACGAAATCCAGGGTCAATTTGGAAAGTTTTAAAATTCAAAGTGCGTATCTGTACATCAGTATACGAAAATAAATCAATAGAAGATTAAAAATCCACTCCAATAGATCACAACCAAACAATTTATTATAAAAAAATTATTGAAAAAAATTATTATATAAATTCTTATTACCTCTTACATTTTAATTATAATCCTTTTTTTTTACTCTCACAAAGACCCGGCCAAATAGTTTCTTGTTTCCACAACATAGTTAGATATAAAGCATTAGTTCAAAACAATTCTAACCACCTGAAATTCTACAACTAAAACAATTTCTCTACGCAGGTCCATCACGAAATCCTACTACCGCAACAGCGTGGGCGCGCTCCTGGTGTACGACGTGTGCAATCGGGCGAGTTTCGAGCACATCCCCCGTTGGATGATGGAAGCACGCCGTCACATCGAGCCCCATCGACCAGTTTTCTGCCTCGTGGGCTGTAAACTCGATTTGGTGACGGCCGGTGGTCGGCGCGAAGTATCGCGCGAGGAGGCGCGTGCCTTTGCTGACCAGTACGGTGTTCATCATGTTGAGACGAGCGCAAAGACCGGCCTGAACGTCGAGGAGGCCTTTCGTACCGTCACCCAGGAAGTGTACAATCGAATACAGAACGGCGAGTACAAGGTTGAGGACGGCTGGGACGGTATAAAAACCGGCTTTGCCCGACCTGGTGGACTCGACTTCAATCTAGTCGAGGCCGAGCCTGCTAAGAGCTCGTGCTGTTAAAGAGAGAGAGAGAGAAGGAGAGAAAGAGAGTTGTGTTCGTTCGTTGATTCTTTGTATACACACGCGTGTGGCTGTAGCGCCCAGTCGATCCTTTTTGTTTTCGTTACTATGTTTTGGCTCGCGTTTTATTTGTTGCAGAAGGTGCCTGCGTCGAACCGGAGAAGGTATTGCGTATATGATTGGAGTGATTTTGTTTTCTTTTTTTTTTAATTTCCGTAGAGGAGCTGATGGGGCAAAACACAGTTTATTCAGACATAGATCACTCCTTTTTGGTTTAATGGTTGCGTATTTTTAACGGTTAATTCTGTAACTACTTTTGTATTTGAAATTGTTAAACAGTCATTTTAGACCTGAAAGATTCATTAAAAAAATTTTTTTGTTAAATTTGTGTTATATTTTATGAAATTTTTAATTTACTCTACGTATCGACTGTGTCTGAAAAACCTGTATAATTATTTCTCCTTAGTTAAAAAATTCAAATTGCTTATCCAAGTTGAACTTGAAATTAATCTCGCAATTAAAATTGACGTTTGTAATATATATACATATACAGAGGTGAAATGAAAACGATAAGAAGAAATACAGAACCGTGCATTATATTGATTATGACGAATCTCGTTTATAGTTTGTTCCTTTCTGACGCAACTTTTTCTTTTAGAGATAGTCGATAAATAAAAATACGTAATTATATAAATGTATACGATAATGATAAAGAGGTAACAAAGGAAAATATAATTTTATCTGCATAACATACTTGCATATGAAAAAGACTTATACGCAGCTTCTTCTTCGGATTTTTCGACGCGTTCAGCCTCATATGAAAAACATGACTCGTAAGAATGCATTAGGAATGAATGTATTTTTTTAATAAGATTAACGTTATCGTTTACTTCCGTAATAGCGTAATACAATAAATATTTTTTAAATATTTTTTAACCTTCAAAATTTTGTATTATTACTGAATTATTTAAATGCAATACTTTTTCGACATTTAAACATTCGAAGTTCGTTTGCATAAGTTTTATAGCCGTCGAAATTTCTAATACATTCTTATAGTTCATTAATAAATTTTTGTCCAAAGAATCAATTATAAAGTCAGATCATTGGTTAAGCGTGTATAGAAATAAATATTGTTTTTATTTTGTATATAGTTTGTATAAATGGATCAATTAAGAGCATACACCTTATACATACAAAAAAAAAATTAATAAAAGATGCAAATATTATAAAAATGAGAAAAATATTATGTATTAACGATTCATTAGTGGTGCATCTTTGTAATCATAAATTTATAGCGATTAGAACGTCACGTTCGTATTAAAATAAAAATCAAAAACACATAGCTGCGTGAAACCTTTTTTGTAAGAAAATAAGATCTTAAATGTATACATTTCTGTTTTACAAAAAGAAATTTGTTATTGTAACTTTTTATAAGATAAAACGAGAAATAAGCACTGTTAAGTTTTTGTGTAAAATAATGAAATGTATTCACGAAATCGAATATTTTTTTAAAATTCTTAATGTTTAAGTTTGAAATCATTGTGTAAAACGTCAAATTCATCATAGCAGCTATTTGTGCGCAGAGCTTTATAGGTTTTCATTAAATTTAATGGTGAAAAATCGAACAAGTTAGAAAAACATTTTTTACTGCTTAATTGTAAAATTTTTAAACTAATATATTTTATACTTATTGGTCACAGATACCAATCAACTTTCATAGAGTTTGTGAGTGTGTGTGAGAAAGAAAGTGAGAGAGAAAGAGAAAAAGTGCGTAAATGCAGCCTTTATGGTGTTTCGTCGTCGCTCGAGATGAAAACTGTGTTGCATAATTCTAGGAAAAATATTATACATAATTCTGTGTGAAATTCATCTATTTTAAATACTGTATTATTTAAACGAATTTGATTATAACATTTTTGTAAATTTTGAAAAGCCAAATATAAAATTTAACTCTATATTTTTAACTTTAACAGACTTTTGTTTGATATCTTTAACATTAAAAATCTCATATAAAAATTAATAGTTAACAATGAAAATAATAATTATATAAATGTCGATGAAAATTTGACTTTGGGGGATTGGATGAATTTATAAGAAACATGCATTTTTTTACTATTGATTAGATAATATATAAAAAAATAAATTTTATTTAGATTTCTTTAAATACATGTAGAATCAAATAGAATTTTCGTAATTAAATATATATTAACAGAATACTTAGACTTCTTTTTAAGAATTTCAATTGTTTTTATTACAAAAACCAAATTTATGCAAAATTATGTAGAATTTTTTCTCGTATTTGTAAAGTACTACATAAGTGTTACTTTTCATGCAAAATTCGAGCTGACTTTTCGAAACTATGACATTGAAAAAACAAACTGTCGATCGCATCGCGTCGAAGATTTACATGATAGGCTAGTGAGAAAATTTTCTTATATCTTCGAGAAAAAGTTAAGGGACATAAGAGCGAGCAATGTAAATAAAATGAAAAATTAAACCAATTATATAAATATAACATGTAGAAATACATTTTTCTTATTATCGAAGCGACGATATTGTGTGCATGTGTACGCGGGAGGCACGTTTTTTGACATTGTACATTTGAGTAAAAATTTTGAGTTATTGATGAAACAAATGCGCTTGTTAAGTACACGAGAATCCATGCGTACCACACAATGCGTTTGTGATAAATAATAAAAGACAAAAGACGTCATTACAGATCTTTGCCTCATGCCAAATTTTTAACCCTCAGAGCTACGTTTTCGATTTATATAACAGAATTTTTTCATAACGACAGATTGTATAACGATTCTTTGGCCCATCATACACTGTGAGATGCTCAATCTTTTCTTCGTAAAGACTGCTTATATGACTTTAACTTTTTAACTCCCCAGCGATGCATGTATAAAGGAAGGAACCTTTTATTATTATCCGAAATTATAAGTACATCTCTAATATATGCATACTATTATATTTAATGACATTTTGTAAGAACCTATTTATTTTAATAAAAAACGTTAGCTTTTACAATTATGGAAATTTCTTTGTAAGCATAGACAAATTTGGGATTAACGTAAATACGAATAAAGTTCTGCCAATTTTTTTTAACAGAAATGATTCATTGTATTGATTGTCAGCATTGGTTTTACAATGTTAAGACTACATCTTTGTAGACTACGATAATTTCGATTGCATAGGTTCAGTCAATAAATTGGATATCTACATTTAAAATATAACATAACGTAACACTAACAGATTAAATTTTTCAAAACAATCACTTATAAGAAGTTTAATCAGTAAAAAGGTATATTAAAATAAGTATATATATTTAAACATAATTTAGTAAATTACAAAAAATGATTAAATAGCGATATTAATCGAATGAAAATGTACATGGTACTACAGATGAATAGTTATGAGAACATATTCATCTGTTATTTACACCAAAAATAAATAGCGAAACACAATTTTTATTTTTCAAACTCATGTTTCTGATTGTTATTGAAAATAACTGTTTTGTGACTAATATAAGATAGATGAATAAAAATATATTGATATAAAGATGTCGTTGAAATCATTTAATACAGTGATTAATAAAAATACCTCAGTATAGTTTAGAATGCAGAATATTATTATCTTTTTACATAACTAAGTAAATATTTTAATAATTTCAACATAATTTTATTTAAACGGATTTAAAAATTTTGATGTTACTTTAAAGACAAACGATAAAACAAATATAAATTTTTATAAGTAAGAATGTATATTGTAAGTATTATTTAATCAAAAAATAATGGTTTTAGATTGTGTAAAAATAGCAATAAATAAGTATGTAAAGTAATTAATACATTTTTTGCTTACGCGGTCTATATACAAATGCAATTAAAGTATTATGAACTTTAAAAATCAGAAATCTAAGAAAATCGTAAGATTTGTTTTAAAATTCACATATTATATACATAACGTCGATTTTAAAAATGGAAATGCAGATTTTACCATTTGATTTGTTGAATTTCCTATTAGAATGAAAAAATAGTTTTTTAATTTAAGTAAAATGATAGTATATTTTACTGCATTTTATTGGCTGGGTAATAAATAATGAAATCCACATTAATATATTTTCATGTCTTTATTTATAAAATCATTTTGATCACGAGGTCACAATTTATTAATCTCTCAAGGAAATCTTCGCGTGAATTTCGTAAATCGAAGTTTCAAATAGCTTTACTTTTTTTTTCGAGGAACTAAAATCGGCTTAGAATATGGTTCAGTTTGGATATACTTAATAGAGATGACAAAATGTTGATGCGTATGGAGTCGCAATCTTTAGCACTATCCTAAGGACTTAATTAGGTAAGTAAAATTTTTCATTTTTTCCTTATATTTGAATCATAGAAGAAATATCTCGGAAAAAACTAAGAAGAGCTTTAATAAGTTATTTGTACAATACATCACTTCTTTTAAATCATAAGATATAATAATTTTTTTTATATTTTTAGCGCATAAAACGTTGAATATAAATCGCTATGATAAATCATGGATAGTTTTCGGTAAACTCATAATTGTTTGATTTTTTAAATGATACAGAAGTTTTATAAAACTTTGCAAATAATTTTCACTTCTATATCGTTTTTCTCACTATATCATAAAATTAAAAAAAAATATAATACAAATAAATCGTTTATTTAAAAAATAATAACAGTGCCCAACATTAAACATTATTGATAGGTTTTTCATTTCTTAATACACATACAAAGTTCAAAGTGTTACATTGAATCTTTGTATCAACATGTGTACGGCTCAACAAAAATTTATACTTCATTTTAGAGTATATTCATTAAAGTACGTTTTTAGAAATATTTCAGTGTCTTATAGATGCTTAAATAACAGTTTTTTTCTAATTTGTACCAATTCTTAAAAATGTATAAAGCTTTAAAAGGATATTTTATAAAAATATATAATTTTAATTAATTAATAGAATACACTTAGAACAGTTTTTGTTAATTAATTTTTACGATATCTCTAATATGATTATTATTAAAGTTATTAAAACAAATTAATGCATCATCTTTGTCGACATTTCATTATGGTTTCACAAATCACATTGAATCGTATACTCGAATAAAAAATTCACTTTTATCAATACACGTCATACATTCGTTCCGATTTTCTCCAAATATAAAATATAACGTTTAAGAGAATAAAAATAAATAAAATTCTCACGTAATTAACTTCAGAAGCATCCATAAAATTACATATTAAGCCTAGTTAATAATAACAATGCTACTTACAATTATATACATAATTGTTTCAAAATAGATATTTTTAACATAGTGCATGTGAATACATTTTCATGATTCGTATTCAGAATTGTTCGTGTAAAAATTTTTGTTTAAGCCGTATATGACGCGACATTGTGTTTATATAGGGCAGCGTTTAAAATTGTCTTAATTAATGTATTTATAATAAAGAAAAAAACAACTTTAACATCACTACATTCGAACCATGCTCCGTGTTTTTTTTTATTATTTTTTTCCCTGCATCAGCTTAAGAGTAGTTTTCAATCTAAACTTATTCTAAATGCACTAAATAGAATTCATGGCTCGGAATATAATCGATAATGAAGAGCTTTTTCTTTTAATGTAAATAGCAGAATGTCTTGATGTATAGGTGCATAAATATATGTACGATAATGGCATGATTCTTTTATAATTTGCATTATAATTTCTTTCAAAAGGTGGCGGATAAATATCTGAATAAACAGTCGAATATTGAATTTTTTGTTAATTTTTGTATCTCGCTTACACTTTTTTCTAAAGCTACTTTATAAACCTAACAGAATTAGAGCTTTGTGATATTCGTATAGCTGATATTCTAACTACAGGGTTTTTATTACTGAATATATTAACTTGGAAGTAAACTCTCTTACGATCCTAGGTTTCAAATATGACTAGAAACTTCCCTATATAACTTTTTTCATCCTCCTCATTTACCTCATATCTATTTTTGGCAAGATTTTATCCGATATAAATTTACGAAATAGCTGACATTTTTATGTCGTATCTTCTTATTTTTCTTTAAGAAATACTAAGTTCTTTATCACATAATTATTTTTTTCATCTCTCAACGCTATTTTTAAACATTCTCATTGTGCATTCACTCTCCTTTCTTATTTACAAAACAACTTTTCACGTGACGGTTATTTTTTACGTTCACACAAAATCACTAACGTGTGGTTGACTCCGCAGACGTAAGGGTTTTTGTTAATCATATCAATGATTTCTCCCCTTCTTACTTATTCAATATTCAATATTCAAAAATCAGTTTTCATTTTACGAATCAGTGTAGCCGATCACTCATCACTACTAATAATGCACCATCATATTCTTTTTTTAAAATTACTCACAGTATTACACATGCTTTCCTTGCATTTTCTTTTCTTTATACTATTGACAATAGAATTTATTTATGAGTGCAGTGCACTAAATGCACGTTAATAATTGATATTAAGTGTGCATCGAATTCATTAATAATACAGAATAACAAAGCTATTAAACAGCATTGTAATATAATAATTTTAAATTATTGCAGAATTAACATATGTCCTATTCGATGCCTAGAGAAATTATTAATCAATTCCATAATTAGCTTCATTACTTAATGAAAATGAGCCCATAAAAATGGAAGATGATGTGTAGACTCTTTTACAATAAATATCTAACATAGTTTGTTTCAAATTTTGATGTCACAATAATAAGAAAAGTTTTATTAATAAAAAGTCATGGTTTCGAACCTTTTATATTATTGTATAAATGCTGTGGTTTTTGATAAAAAAAGATGATCATTGTTAATAAAGATACTATCGACCTAAAATATAAAGTTTTTACTGTCAACTTGGGAATGTTGAAAAAAATGCTATTGAGCTTAACAGTAAACAAAATTTCAAAATATTTCTAGTATAAAAATATGAGAAGAATTATTTTCCATAAAAATTTGTACATAAACTTTCAAAATTGATATTAATATCCAATTAGAACTGCACAAATCTTCGATATTTTAGGCCGATTATATCTATGATAGTACCAGATTTTTCTATAAATTGTTAAATAAATTATTCACGGGCATGAATGTCAAGATTTTGATTAAGGAACCGACATTATTTCGATGATCAGAAGAATGAATAAATTTTTGGATTGATACTATCCCTATAGTTTTTCATTGATAACACGGGATAGAATATATCGTAAGATGGTAACATTTACTTTGTTGATATTTTTTTGTTTCGACCTTAAATACGTCTGTCATTTTTGTTAAAGTTTTGTCAAAGTTTTACTGCTATAGCTCATTTTTTATTCTTACAAATTGGAGAGTGAAATTGATGCATTTCATTGCTGTTGACCACCCAGTGACTCACACCCAAACAGAATATATTCTTCTCTTGACAGCCAAAAAGGATTTCCTTTTTGATATTCTGGAGGTGTTTTATCTAAAAGATATAAAATATTTTGATTTTGTTTGTTAAGCGCAATGATATCAAAATCGTTATTATACATATTTAGTTAATAATTCATTAAATCTAATTGTATGTTATTTACCAGGATGCACAGCTAAAGGCACATATGTAGATCCCATTGCTACATTCCAGCTGTGAGTGCCTGGACAACTTTTTACCTCCAAGATATGTCCATATTCTGGAAGAACCTTTTTTAAGTCCTGTTTTAATCTTAATTCGAATCCTGCCAAATCTGTATTGCCACCAGTGAGAAGAATACGGGAAAGGCAATCTTCTCTTATTTCTTCAGACAATCCTTCTATAACTTCCTTTACAACTTGGGGTAAATCCATACTGACGTACATTAATTCTGGAGCAGTGTATAATTCTGAACCAAGTGAAACTTTCTGTAAAAATAATTTAGATTAGTTACAAGAATTAGTACAAAATTAGTATTTAATTTTATATGTGAATTATTAAAATTAATATTCTAAAATATTGAAAACTCACCCAATCCCTCTTGCAATTTGCGTAAGTATCAACTCTAATATCTATGTCAACTTTCTCAGCTTTACTTTGACTACTTTTATAGAGCCTTTCAGGCTTGCTAGTAAATTCTTCTTTTCTTATATCAAGGCTGAGCCTGCACCTCTCTTTAACTGTTGGATAGTCCAAATAAGAAATTGGTATATCATGGAATTCTTTTGGTTGCCAATTCATGGCTTGTTTTAAATAATATGCCACATGCCATCCTCCAACAGGTATCAGTCTCCAACGCCGAGGCATCACCCTTCCATCAACCACTACAGCAACTGTTGTACTCAAAGCACCGCTATCAATCACGATGCAAGTCTCAACACCTAACATAGCACATGCTGCAAGTGGTTTGGGAACTAGACAGACTCTGCAAATACAAATGATGAGATAGTTTTCTTTTTCAATTATTAAATTTTGAAATAAAGATTAAAAATATAGTGTATTATGTGCTCACCTAGCTATTTTAACTTCTTGAAATAGATAATGTAAAAGTTGTTTTCTAAGTAATGGATCTATAGCTAAAGGTTCACAGAACATAAGAACTGCATTTGGTTTTCTCAGAGTTTCCGTCAAACCCATTTGACGGAATAAATGATCAACAAAATCCTTCAAAACTGAAAATGTTCCATCAACAAGCAAAGCTTCAGCTGGGTTAAATAGATCTATATTAGGTATCCCTAATACTTGCTCGGTATCAGTACAATAACCATTAATTAATTTCTCATAAACTGGATTACAACGTGTATAACAAGATGCATCATTGGGATGTTGCTCTAATCGTCTTTTTTCTCTGTATAATTGTACTGAATTGCAGAAGACGCAGAATGGTCCACTGCGAGGTGGGATTTTTGTAGATTCTGGCTCAGCAAGTTTTAATAATTTTACAATTGATTTTTTTGTTACAAATTTTCCTTCAGATTTCCTTCGTCCACTGCTACTAGGAATGTTTTGCGGAGGAAGAGGTGGCGGAGGTACTTGTTCAACATGGGTTTCCTTGTTATATTTGGGCATGCCAAGCATGGAAAAGTGTCTCTTTAAGCCAAAGTGTGGAGTGATGACCCATGTATATTTGTTTCCTATTTCTATCACAATTTTAACGCTTGAACCCTCAACACAGTTCCTTTGACAGGTATAGCTACTACACTTGCAGCATTTTGGGAAGGAATTCTCGTTGCTCTCGTTTAATGTTAATATCATGTGTAACCGATAGCACATAGCCTTGAAACTGACGCTTAGCATTTGGAGACATTTCATATCAGGAAATTGGAATTGTACTGTGGATATAAGTTGCAACCATTTCATTTTCCTAAAATAAAAGTTATACATAATTAATCATAGCTAATTTTAATTACTTTTCATCAGCAATTTCTTATTGAACGGAATCGTTTTATAACAAAAAGTGTATAAAATAAAATCTAAGGTCGGAGCAAGCCAAATAAAAGCATTAGCATCTATCATTTGAGAAAAAAGCCTTTATCCCAAAGCCAATTGCTGTACCATCTCGAAAAATACGGCGCATTTCGCGAGCGAAACCACCGCCAGCGGCGGCGATGGTCCTCGCCTTGCCCGCGAGGTGAAAGGTACAAATGTGCAGCAGCTCCCTCGGTAGCAGAATCAATATATACAGGGTGAACGTAATGCTAGCGCGCCGCTACGCACAATAATAACCTCTTACCATAAGTAATCCGTGTCGGAGGTCTTGCGAAGGTACTTGCAGGTGCTCCCGAAGGCTATGATGTCAGGTACGTCGCACTCCAGTAGGATCTTAATCCAGATCTCCTCGGGGAAGACCGCGGGATCCATCGCGCCGTTTGCTTATGATCGTGTATGCAGCAGCAGTAGCAGCCTGCGCGCCGGACTCTCTCTCTCCACTCTACCTATACTTATACGCGAAGGAGTGCGCAAAAAGGCTCGCGAGAGCAGTGCGAGCCAGTGAGCACGAGAAAAAAAATACTTGTGGTGCGCCTTTCGGGGGTGCGGCGACGGCGGCGGCGACACGGCTAACAGTCGCGCCGACGAGCCGCGGGCGGCTGCTGTCCGATGCTACTGCTCGGCTGCGACGACGACGACGACGGCTCCGCTTGACACTCCCCGAAATCCATGAATACACTAGTCAGGTTCAAGGTTACTACGTTAAAAAACGTACGAACTGCACATGCAACTTACCGTCCGTCGGTGACGGCGATCGATTTTTTCGCACAAGGACTTTCCTTACATGCCTTTGCTGATGTGCGCATGCTGCGAGCTGCATAGCAGTGTGCATTTGCGCGGTGTAAAGATGAAGCGGGTGATCTGCGCGCAAACGCGCCGCGGGTTTTGCATTTGAGATGCAGTATAGATTCGAAATATTTGTGTTATTTTAATTTTTTCCTCTACTATGTCTGTGTATAATTTTAGAAATAAAACACCTACTTGATAACTAGGTATATGGTGTTCTCATCCAAACAAATAATTATATATGCTTTAGAAATATTTTCTGTTTTTTTAAATAAAACTACAAATTATTGGAGTAATAAAAAAATTAACTCTCTAGACCAATAATATTGCATCATAAGAGTGTTTACTAAAAAATAGAAGAGCTATTATAAGTAAATAAACGTCAGACGAAGTTTGGTAACAGTTTAGTTTACAAACAGAGCGAAATGGAGCAGCGATTACGCAGTCATTGTTTTCATCCTGCTATGCTCATTCATGTTTTGTTTGTATATAGATATACCGCGCTGTGCAGCTGCACTGATGATCGTATATAATCGATGACGTCACAGAGATTTTTATAGGCGCGCGCGTGTTCGCTCGCTCGCTCGCACATGTGAACTAAAGGATGATTCACTTTGAACTTAATAGGCTTAGACGTACGCGCTTATGCAACTTTCGGCCAGAGTCAATGCTTTTTGTAGAAAATCTTATTTATTGAACGGTACAAAAATAATGATAACAATCGTTTTCTCTACCAGAGAGCAAGTAATAATACTGAATTGTCGAGGTACTAAGAACTATTTTATCGAAATTTAAAAAAAAAAAGAAAAATTATGCGACGCCTAGCAGTGCTTTAATATAGGGATTATTGTGTGCGAGAACTTCTGCTTTCAAATTCATGACTTGGCTCATTAATTCTTCCTCGGGCAACGAGTCACCGATTTCTTTACATTTTGCCATAAATTCGTGAATTAGCTTCTCACCTTCCTGCAAAGTCATTTTTAAAAGTTATTGAAGGTTTTTCAAACTCATTCATAGTATAATATAAATAATAAAATTATAATCTGTTTAACTTACATTAATTATTTTCTTTTTTTCTTCCGGGTTATCGGATCCTTCAAACACTATACCTTGTAAATCCTCTAATTCTGCTTGTTTTTGTTTGGCAAACTAAATATTAGAGACATTAGTTTAAAATATTTTTCATAAAAATATAATTATAGTTTAGTATACATAAATATATTAGTATTACCTCGATCACCTCTTCGGGGAAATCAGCCATTTTGGCAACGTGAATTCCGAAACTTTGATCACATATTCCAGGTTTCACTTTGTACAAAAGAGTAAGTTTATCTCCGACAAGTGCTGTAACGTGATAATTGCTTGCAGTGGGAACTTCTTCCGCAAGCCTTGTAATTTCGTGGAAATGCGTAGCAAATAAACAGTACGACTTTATTTCCTTTGCAAGATGCCTAAAGACAAGCGAAACTTATTAATTATCAACTTAATTTTTTATTCGGAAGAAAAACATTTGAATAAAAAAACTTACTCTGCAATTGCCCATGCTATTCCACAACCATCATAAGTAGAAGTTCCCCTTCCAAGTTCATCAATGATTACAAGTGAGTTTGATGAAGCTGTCTGCAATGAGAAAATTAAATAAAAATAAAAAATAAGTTTCATTAAGTAAACATAAACACAATTTTATTGATAATAGACATTAAAGAATAAATTAAATAAAACTTACCCTTATGATAGAAGAGGTTTCGACCATTTCCGCCATAAAAGTCGAAAGTCCTTTAATTTGAGAATCGTCAGCTCCTATCCTTGCCAAAATAGAATCGAGTAGAGATATAGTTGCCGACTCACAAGGTACAAAGCTACCTATGTGAGCCATTAGTGCTGTAACTCCGATTGATCGGATGTAAGTACTCTTACCACCCATGTTTGGTCCAGTGACTATATGAAATCTGCTATCTAAAAATTGTTTTAGTCAATTATTTTACGAGACATTCATACAAAACAGAAATTCAAATCACTTTTAACGACGATCAAATTATATATGTACTTATTTATTTTTGAAGTTAGTTAGTAAACTTATGAAATAAGAAAACGCAATTGTAATATAAAAAACTGGTTAAAATACCTTTAGTAAAGTGAGCATCGTTGGCAATGTAATTAATTCCTTCTTGCGTTTCCAAACAGGGATGTCTACACTGTACAAGACGAAGTTCTTGTGCATCGCTAGGTAACATTTCTGGTCGAACGTACGTCTGATTTGCACAAGCTGCAGCTAGTGCAAAGGAGTTTAAAACATCGAGTGTGGCGATGATTCCGCCGATGATTTTTATTGGCGGCACATAACCAGCTGGAGTTAATATAAAGAACAAGATATTATTAAAAGATATGTATCAATACTATATAGAAATAACAATTTCTGTTTCACATACCTGCAGTATCTATGATTTCAGTGACAATGTTCTTCTGTTGACTTGTATAAGAACTTTTCGCTGTAATATATGCGTCATTCACATCCTCTAATTTCTTATTCCTAAACCTGATCCCACCTTTGATTGAATCCAATATCGTATAGTTCTTGTTATTTCTAATGCTCTTTTCCTCTTTCAACGTAATTCTGTAGTGATAACCGTATTGAGGATTAGTTTCTAGTTTGATAGATTTACCCGCTTCGAATCCTAAATCTTCAGCAGCTTTATGTAACAATGACTGCATTTTTTCTTCCTTTTGGTCCATCTCAGCTTTCAGTTCTAAATACATAAATTAAACCGTTCAAATATATCTATTCGAATATTAAAAAAAAAGACTTTCTAGTTTATAAATGAACCTTTTAATTCATCATCAAATTCCGGTTTCACCAAAAATTCGCCCTTATCAGCTGCATCCAAATCTATCGTTTGTTCGACCATCTGCTGAAATTTATCCATCTCTTCAAGATTTTCCTTCAGAGGCTCAATGAACATGGCTTTTATAGAAGCATTGTTTGCTGCAGAATTAAGTTTTTCGACTAAAGCTGGCAAATTAGTCATACACTGGTAAATTCTAAAAGGTTAAAAATATTTTTTTATGCAATTGATGATAATTAATGATCATCTATCGAGATCCGTTATCTTAATAAATTAATACGTATAACATAGTAACCAAAACAACCTACTTGTAGCATTCCTGTAATCCCGCCTTCTTCTTGCCCAGTTTCTTGGCCAGCTGCTGAAGATCAGGTATACGCCTAAGGTAATCCTCGCTCAGCACAGACCTCAGTTCGGAATCATCCAATAGCGTGCCTACAACCTCGTGACGCTCTTTGATAAGAGCCAAATCACGCAGCGGTTGTCGGATCCACTGGGCAAGCTGACGCCGACCTTGAGCGGTTTTACATTTGTCCAGGAGACCGAGGATGCTTGCTGAGGAGCTGGCGCCAACGACTGGAGCATCTGCACGAGGCTCGATATTCAAAGCCTTGATGGCTGCGGCGTCCAGACGTAGGTAACGGCTACGTTCAATACCCTCGAGACTGAACTGGTTCTCGTTGCCGTCATCCGATGTGAGCTTTAATGAATTAGGTATGAGGATTGGTTTGAAAAAAAAGATCGATAAGTTTTATATTAATTGTTCAATCTAAATTGTTAAAAAACTACTAAATAAAATGTTTACATTCAAATAACTGATGAGAGCTGCCGTCGCAGACATCGCCAATTCGAAATTAGTCAGCGGCAGTGCTTGGGCATTACGTTGTTGACCTTTTTCAAACCTTATAAGAAGATTCAGATCTTGAATTAAGTTACTCGTTGCGAAATCGGACTTCTTTTTCATCGTCACGAGTACATTGTTTCGCTCCATTAGCTAAAAATGTGAATATTTCAATTTAATAATTAAATAAACAAAAGTATTCGATATCGAGTATGTGCAGAAATTTAATATAGAGACAGTACCTCTCGTATAGCTTTGCAATCTGTGTCTTTGTCCGATCCTTGTAAGATACATTCTTTGGGTTTAAGCGAGACGACCATTCCTTCGAGATCCATAAAGGTTTCATCATCTTTGAATTCCGATACCGAAATCACTGACTTGATCGTGTCGATGCAGCTTACGCCAACCGTCTGAAAATAAAAATTAATTTTAATGTACTAATCTTTTCGATTTCAATGAATTATTCTTTATTCACATAACAATTTTATATGTTAATTTTATTCATTATAATTTATATTTATATCTAATATGTTCTTTTTAGGAAAAAAATAACAAAAGCTTTATTTTACAACTTTATAAATATTTCAACGAAACTCTAATCAAGTTAATTCATTTAATTACTACTGCATTAGTTATAAAAAAATTACTTTGCAGTTATTACGAATATATAGATATACTACTAGTAGTCGACGACATAATAAAAATTGTCATATTTTTTATCTATTATTCCTTTTTTTACTGTTACTGCAACACAATAACAAAATTATCAACACGAACCTTAGCGCCGCCTTCGCTGCCAAGCTTCACAGCCATGACGAGAGCCTCGACGGCGACGTCCGTGTTTCCAAACAGCAGATCCTCGAACTGAGCGAGGTTGCCCGGCGAGCCTTTGTATTCGACGATCCAGTCGTGGTTCTTTGCCGAACCCTGATTCACCCATACTTCCACGCGGTACTGCTTTACCAATAGCAAATCGCGTACAAACGTCTCGAAGTGGTTCTTGTTCAGGATGACGCCGTCGATTTTGTTATGTTCTGTGGATGATGGATTTTTCAAATTAATTATTTTTTTTTTTAAGAATTTTTTGTGAATTATTTTTTAGTTATTATGTTAATAATTGTTATGTTAAAAAAAATTTCGTAAAAGAAGGTTTTTTTTTAAATTTGTTATTTTTTAAACGTATATTGAGGGATCTATTTTTATTACAGAAAGAAATAACTCACCTGGGCCAATTTTCTTGCACACCGAGGTCGTCTTAAAAACTTCTTGAGCAGCGAATAGGGCATCGCTTCCATGCAGCGTATAATAATCGGATCGATTGAAAAACCTTATGGTACTACTTGGTTTCTAGAACACACAAGAACATAACAATACTATAATTAGATAAACGAGCTGTAGTACTGTTAACTACTTCCAAATGTGTTTATTCTAACCGTATAAAAAAAAAGAAACTTATCACGTGACTATATAGATTACATATACGTATTTCAGATGCGTAGGTTTTCCTAGAAAATTATTATGTAAGGAGCTGAGTTTACGATTTATTATGCGAACCACGACGTAATTTATTTAATAAGAATTAGCAGCATAACTGCATTTAACTTTTTAATTTTATCGTTGATAAAGCTTGATAAAAAATAAAAACAAACTGCAATTATCATCAAATTATATTGAAAACACCGATTCCGCGTTCACGATACGATGGTTTTCTGCAAACGTATTACACGAGTATGTGTGCAGAAGATGAGACGAAACTGTAATGTTACGATTTAGTGCTGGGGAATTTGCAAAATAGTTATCAATGATTGACAAGTGCATTCTTATTGAATTAACGATATTGAGAATTTGAGATTAAGAAAGCTGTTGTTCTCGATAACACGTATATTAGTCAAACTGTTTATAAAATTAGTACAACTTTTGAGGGTATATATTTTTGTAAATTTTAATTTTAAAAAATCATTTAGTAAAAACATGAGAATCTGATTGATGGAGAGTTCATCATCGTTATTATTATAATATAGAGAAAAACAAGAACGCACAGATAACATATATATATTTCGAAGTCAACGAGATAGTATTATGCTCGCCCGTAACAGGCGGTTTAATCTTTTAAGTAACCAGAACATTTTTAAATAGGTCATTTTGTACTTTATAAATCTTAATTGACGCCAAGGGTATTGCGAGATTTAAGGTCAAATTTTTAGTTTTCCTGTCTCTGTGAATGTGTTTGCATCGAATTTTGTTATGTGTATTAATTGAAAATATTAAAAATTTGATGTATTTTTCATAGGGCACATTTTATTGCAAATTCGTTACAATAAATCTATTAAAATTTGATCTGAGCATAGAAAATATTAGATAATTATTAATAATTAGTGAAAAGATTAATCTATTTTCATTAAAAACTAAACAATTCCAGAAAACGCCAAACAATTAAAAACATTTTTTTATAAACATCCATGCACTTTAATTTTAAGAAACCTAGAATTAAAGACAGGAAACATGTCGAGCTTAGTTCACTCGATAGCTGAAATCATCCCATGTTTTTAGCTATCCCACATCTAACTATAGACCACGACTTATCTTATTTGTCGGACACTTATAGCGCAGGGAAAAATTGTCTAAAATCATTATCATTTTCATAGAAAACAATCGTTGGCAATATTATTAAAAAGAAGAAACCAAACAAACTAAACACCACAATTCCACGTAACCAAGAACAAAACAACTGGTATAAAGAAACAACAAGCCGTCATCGTACGCATCTCGAAAAAAGCAACACGTTTGACCCATATATCTATACACAATCGATTCTCTGTTAAAAAAAACCAAACTGTCATTGGTAAAAACCGCCTCTTCTCGTCTTCGATTTTCAGGAAATCTCGTGCGGGGTCGATTTCGATCCACTTGCGGTTATTACCACACATAATCGCACAGAAGAGCTGTACAGGTCAGGCGTCTATCGCGCGCGAGGTCAAACCGTCAACTCGTTTTCTCATATATATATATATGTACAACCGAGTGCGGATATATGTATAATATATATGTAATATATAAATCAAGCGATCGCCCGTTCATATAAGAAAATCATGCCCAACGCGCGCAATATACATATATATAACTTTCGAATATAGAGAAAAAGTGCGCGTGTCGCTTATCAAGCAGCGACGAGTTCATTCAGAGATTCTCCATATGTATATAATATAGTGCGAAAATTCCTTCTGCGTCAGACGCGTTTAGATTAGCCTGAAAAATGGAAATGTCGATAAGCGGTTCGAGGAATCTCGTAATCTAAAAAAATGACGAGAGTCCGTTATAAATTGGTATACGAAATAAAATTTTCGCATTAATTAAATTTTCTTATATTTGCCTCAGAGTTATGGGTATAATCAATCTTGGATGTAATCGAAATAAGTCAATAACAAAGTTCGAATTAAATATAAGTGTTCTATTTTACTTTATATTTTATCTGCAAGAGATTAATGAGATGAGTTAAAATTTTAACATTGACCTTAGCTGTAGTTTAGTATCACTGTTTGGATAAATTATATATCTTTTCATGCTAAACTATTAAACATTGATTATAAAGATGCGATCATTCAAACAGTCGGTTATAATAGTATAATCGAGGCAAAAACATACGTACGTTCTGTACTGAAAATTGAATAAGTTCATTAAGTATTTTACCAAGCATCAAACAATCAATACCTAAAGTAGAGATAATATATACTTGTTGCAATCATTATCACCACTGCACACAACTCCGTATGGGTTGCATATCACATCATTTAGAATGTATGGACAATTAATACAATTCCATATTAGAACCCTCAAAAAAACTGTATATACCTTACAACATTACCAAACCATCAAATTTTCCAAATCGACCCCCAACCGTTTATACAGCCAACGCGCTCGCGTGCGACGCAAAGAACCATCGCATCGACGCGACCGTCGTCGTCGCCTATAGTGATATTCTCGTCTACGTTATACACGTAATCTGTAATGTGCTTATCGCTATAGGGAGGGTGTAAAGTGTGAGCGCACACGCACGCCTTGCCGCACGGACTTGCGAAACTCGCGCGCGCACGCCCGGGAAAACCGATCGTCCGTAATAGGATTTATTAGACGGGCTTTTATCTCCACGAACGGGTACGACGAGTTGTGTCTTCCTACATCGTTGCTGAGGAAAATTTTTTTTTCCATTTTTGGATACAAGAAAAACTACGTGAAAAGATTTGAGAGGGAAAGTGTAGGGTATATATGATTGATGTGTAAAGAGGGAATGGATGGTAATTATATACGATGTAATTATGAACTTGAACGATTTAAAATTAGGAGAATAATGGTGTATATAGCTGTTTTGAAGCTGAACGCTGAGATAAATAGTTTTCAATGTCATAAGCAATCTTTAGATTGAGCTTTTTTTTCTCGTACTTGATATATCTTTGGCTATGGAGTATCAGTTTTTTTTTCGTAGTAAACTATTCTAAGAAAGATTTCATTCTTTAACACGAATCGCACGTATCACGCTTTTCTTGAAATTTTAAACATTTTTCATTATTTTTATATTTTTTTTTTAAATGAAAACTGCACTTTTTAAAAATAAAGTAGGGAACAATAAATTTTGATTTTATCAGCATCAATAACTACATCAGCAAATCACTATAACTATAATAAAACTATATTTTCTTTTTTTTTTATGTACGATGGGCTATAAAGACATGCCGATGGGATAACAAAAAATGTAATAAAATGTTTTTCTTCAGTGGCAAATTAAAAGCCGGCCTTAAACTAGTAACGAATTGATATTACTTTCGTGAAGGGCATAAAATCTTGCTGTATCAGTTGTAACTCATTATTAAATGTCATCGTATATTATCATTTAATGACGTCAATTTAAATACAAATAAATTAATTTCAAAACGATGTTGCTACATTCTAATCTTTTTTAATAAGCCCATCAGTTAAATTTAAGAGTTAAATGCACCAAAAAATTGTTTAGCGTCATTTTGGCTTTGGGCGACGTATATATAGTTACTGTATATCGTCGATAGAAAAAATTTGTTTGCTGCCGAGACACGATACAAATATAAGATCAAAGGTCACATCCCTGAGAAAAAGTTTGCTCTATTAATGCCGAAAGTAGGGTATCGCGAGTCATGAGAAAATGAATGAGGAACGACTGTCTCGCTCTTCCTGATCACGAATTAAAAAGATTGATGCGCTTATTTTTTCAGACTTCATTGTAATTACTCGTCTGACTTATTTTCAGATCGACAAGTGTTTGATTTCATAATCATTTAAAATATGTATTATGTCTCTTTTAGTTTACTATCTAGTCATCTCTAAGCGCGCTTCGCGCGCCACTTTTGTTTTTGTATTCGAGCAACCCATATGTTCCAACCAATCAAATCACGAGTAAAATGATTTCACAACAAACCCATCATTTTTTTAAGACAAGATGTAGTGAATTGGTTTTAATAGGAATTTTTAAAGTAAAAAAGTATTCTTCAATTCATAAAACAATAATTACTGCTGCAAAAGTAATAAAAATTAATATTTAAAAACTAAAATTTACTATGAGAATCGTAAACTTACTCTTTAAGTCTTTAAAACGATAAAAATCCCAATTGTCGTGTGTGTCTTAGCGCTATTATAAATATAGTAAATTTTCTTATGAAGAAAGTAAAGTTTACTAATAAATTTTTCTTCGTGTACATATCATGTACAGCTAATAAATTATTTTAAATTTTCAAGAGATGTATTGAATTATTATAGGCTTATACACGAAATGCATTTCATGCGAACATATCATGAGCAATTTTATAAAACAGAAAATATTTTTACGTCATGAGTAAATTTAGTTCCCACGATATGTCATATGTTTTCCCTTTCCGTTGTTTTATTTCCTGCAAAAACTGTCTACCTTCCCTTGACCAATACCCTTCCACCTCATGCACACAGCCCAGAACGAAATCGCAAAGCCAAGGGAATCCCCGAAAAGGAATCGCCGTGCGGTCACTTCGCCTCGTCTCCGGGAAATTCGCGGCCTCGCCGTTTTTCCAACGAACAGTATGTGTATAAATCGCATCGGGATCTTACCATCATTATGCAACGTCGCGGCAAATCCTTATTTAGATTCGCACGAGTGCGAGGGGCATGTGTCATCTGAGATCTTAGTGTGCCGGTCTGTCAAGTATATTATGCTTCCATATCCTTATTGAATGAATTTCTGTCAGCGCTTACGCGGTAAAGATCCAAGGCTCGCGATCGCGTGAAGTTTTTTTTTATGTCCGCGAAAAGTTTCGCAGAAAAATTGTATATATCTATTTAAGTTAAAAGATATTTTTCCTTTTTTCTCTAAAATCGCTGATTATTAATTGTAAGCCCTTTTTCGTCTACTAATATAGATGAATATGTTTAGTGGACAATCGATTAATAAAACAATACACGCGTGGACAATGACTAAGTGCTTGCCAATTTTTCGATAAGAGCATCAAGAATCGTCTCAGAAAATTAAAAAACGTTCATTCTATCAATAATTATAAGAGTTTAAATTTGAGCTTTAAAAATGAAAATTTGATTTTCTAATTTTCTCACATTACTTGAACGGATCATTATTTTTGCACAATGAAAGTTAAAAATCATCGACTGTGCACTGTTTTAAGAGTTCTTAAGCTAATGATTCACAGGAAACGATTTCCACTGAGGTTTTTGAAATTAAAAAAAAAACTACTTATAATACGATCGTAAAATATCTATTCTAAACCATTCACTTCTACGCAAGTAGGGTAAACAAACTTGTAGGCGTCTTTAGAATTATTTTTATCTGTGGCGACATTGTGTGAATAATCAAATTATTCATAGCAATTATTCGATCGGATTTATAAAAAGTTTTTAATTGGATTCTACGATGAGACTCAATATTATATTAAGTTACATTGATATTCACATAGCATTTTTTATGTATTTTACTGTTTTATATTATTTTATCTCAAATACTATAAGTAATTTTCTAATGATATACTGATTGATATTTTAAAAAATATATAAGAGCAAATTTTATTTAGTGAATGCAGTTCTTTAAAAGTTTGAGTATAATTCCACGTAGTCGTGAAAAGACTAATTTTAAATCTGATATAAATAAACTTCAGTGAAATGTTTTCTGTTCCAAAAGAAAGTAGATTGCGTTATGTTTGATTCAGAAGGTGTTATTATACATAACAATAGTGCTAATAGTATCAAGTTTAGCTTTTTTTTATAGAATGTTTATTTTGGCTTAAGATTTGTGAAATTTTCATGAATAAATATTAAAGGTTTAATAATTTTATTAAAATTTTTTTTTATATTTTAATAATAAAAATATCAATCTCATTATAGCCTTCATTGCTAAATAAACTATTATATATTTATTTAATATCCACATAATAACAATCAATTAGCTATGCAGAACTGGAATTTGAAAGAAGTAAACTAAATTTGAATTAGCAGCAATAACAATAAAATTAAACATTTTGTATAGGAAAACAATGATATGAAACTAAATTCTGATGACTTTTGAATTTCGACCCAAAAATTGACAGTAAATAATTTATTTTTCAAATCCGCAACTGTCAATCCTCTAAACTAACCGAAACCACAGACGATTCTCGCCGATCAACAATGTCCCCTCGCAATAATACGCGTCTTCAGGGCAATCGGTCTGGCGCCCTGACGACGCCGTCGCGGAACACTTTCGTAGAATTCCCTGATAAACCATTTCCGAACAAATACAGACGAATCGACGAAGAAGAGAGAGAAAGAAAAAGAGGGAGCTAAACGAGCGCGCGCGCTCACTCGCGCGGGAGGGAAAACCTTCAATGTCAGAGGGAGGGTGGGAGGAGGGAAGACAGTAAGAGAGCGAAAGAGAGAGAGAGGGTGGAGAGCATAAAAGATCCGTCGCTGACCGCTTGACTTACATGCCCGCTCGGGATCAGTAGTAGTATAGTAGTCGTCGGCCGCCAGCGCCGGTGCACCACCTTCGCACGAGCGAAGACGAACGTGAGGAAATACGTAGCGGAGAGAGAGAGAGACACGGATACATAAGAGAGAATTGCAGCGGTTTTGGCACACGCAAGGTACGACGCTGATGGGAAACGAGAGAAAAATCGGCACAGTGAGAAATAGCAAAGTGCGAGTACCAGGGGAAGGGTATATATTTCCGTTTTGAGTATGTATACGCGGTGCGACTCGGTGTGACTGGGTGGTAAAACAATGAAAAGGTGATGGTTATCGCGATGGGAGGGTGGAAATTGACCTGGTTTCGCGTCGTCACGATGACTTTTAAGGGATTGCATGCGTGCACAGGTGCGGTCTGATGGTATAGTGCGGTTTTGTATAGAGAAAAACAGTTTTTCGTTGGTGCAAGAACGTGGGAGATACCAGAGTTCCAGTGAGATTCTAGGTGTAGTCGAGTCGATATTTTAATTGCATTCCTTAAAAATAAGATTTAGCTATAAAAATGTATTTAAACATTGATAAATTTACGAAGAACTAGTAAATAAAATTATCGATAGTTCATTGATTTTGTTCAAAATTCTGATATATTTTCTTTTTTTTAATTTTTTTTTAAGGAAATATGTTAATTAATTTAATTTTGATAAAGTAATTTTTTATCTTGATAAAAAGATATACTCGTCAAATACTCAACGTATTAATGAAATAATCGTCGCGAGTCTGTACGCCCTCGAAATTATTCGTTTATTAAATAATCACTAAATTGGAGCAAATTACAAATTTTATCAACTATTTTCAAATTTAAGACAATTTTTCAATTTTTATAACATCTAACTATATTTCGCTAATATATCAGTTACGTAAAAGAAGTTAAAAGCAAAGTGATACAATTAATGAAATATAGTTTTTCTTTTACGGTGCAGTTTTTCGTATTATATTATTATACATTTATTCGAATATCTCGGACATTTTTAATATTATAATGTAGGAAAAAGTGCCGTATTTCACGAATAAATAGGGGAAGTGGTATGCGATAAAGCGAAATGTTAATCTCTCTGGGTATGCAAAAAATTAGTGAAGATAAAGTTATTATGATTGCGAAAGGTTATACTTGCGAAACAGTTTATCACATATTCTACGCGTGTCTTGTAGAATAATAGCTCAATGTAATTTTCCCGTAGAGATTTTTCGGCATTTGAGTATTTTTATATTGTTTAATTTCAACTTAAAAAAATTTTTAGTAATATTTTAATTATTTTAAAAAATGGTCGAAAATGTGCGTTAAGTCTAATGATTTTTCTGCCCTCCGGCCGAAAAGCACCAACTTTGGGGCCGCTGCGCGAAACGAAGTTGCCGCTTTCCGGCACCTTCGAGCAGAAAAATAGTATACAGACCATGGCCAGTAAAAAAGAAAGCCTCAGATCTCATGTTTGTCAAACTCGGCTTCGCCTCGGTCGACAATTACATTGATCTGAGACATTTCTTATTTTACTGGCCTAGGTGTGTAATATACTATTTTTTATTAATTGCACATACTTACTCATGCTAGCATTTTAATGAGACACATTTCTCTTTTATTTCTATAGAGACCGACAAGAATCGACTACAGAACGAATCTCTCCTCAAGAGCCATGCTCGCCCTGGTGCTAGTGAGCGCTCTCGCCGCCCAGGCGGTGATAGCCGCGCCGCCGCAGAACTGTGCGGAGTTCTGTGATGATCAGAGCACTGTTGGATCGGCCAACTATGGCGCGACCAAGAGCTCCTACAGCAGTTATGCCAAGTCAAGCTACGATCAGCGTATGCAACGCTATTCGTCGTCCTCAGGTGGCGCCGGATCCGCTGGCAGTTACGGCTCCGTTGGTGGCCTTGGCTCTGCTGGTGGACGTCTCGAAAACTTCGACGAGAACGTTATCAACACTGCTGGCTTGGACCGCCCAGGAACCTGGCAGGATGAGAAGCACTACGTCACGGATGATGGTCGTGGTCAAATGAGCTACCGTGCTGGTCAGACCGTTACGAACAACGGTTTCTCCAAGTTTGCTCAACATAGCTACAGATACGGTACCCACGATCAGCACGCGCCTCTGTCCAACAGCCAAGTGTTGAGCACCTCCGAATTTAATCAAGAACTGACCAACATGCGCAGTCGCATTGCCAGCTTCATGGGTAACTTCCACTTCGGCACTGACTCCACGATGAACGCGAATATGTTGCAGGAATTCAAGAACAAGGCCAGCGTTATCAGCAGCCAAATGAACAGCGTGTGCAACCAGGTGGACGTGGGCAGTTCCATGTACCAGCAAATGCAACAGATGATGCAGCAGTTCCAGAGCGACGTCGAGCAGAAGCAGCGTGAAATGGAGGCTCTGATCTACCAGAGCTCCAGCAGCAGTAGCACGGTTACTCATGGATCTCTCGTTCATGGATCGACTTACAGGCCGACCACCCAGTATGCGCCGATTCAACAGCAACAACCCAGCAGACCGTCCGAGGATGTATTGATCCAGCGCCGTGTTGATGAGGAGTTCACCAAAATTCGCAGTCTCATCACCACGTTCTACAGTACGTTTAACCGCGTAGACACAAACGTGCAGTACCAGCAGGATCTGACTAATCAGGTCAACGCCATTCTTGACAAGCTGTCGAGCGTAAGCTTTGAGGCTCAGCAGAACGAATCCATGCGCAAGGTCATTGAGAACACCAAGACACAGTTTGAGTCCTACGTCTCACAGATCCGCACCAGAATCCAAGAGATGGAAGAACGCAATCGCGAAGACGAGGCCAGACGTAAGGAGCGTGAAATGCAGCTGTTGATTGAGAAACAGGCGTACGAAGAAAAGATGCGCAAACTTGAGGAGGAGAGGATCAGGCTGGAGAGGGAGAACGAGGAGAAGAAGCGTCAGCGCGATGCCGAAGAAGAGAGACTGAGGGTTCAGGCTGAAGCTGAGAGACAGCAAAGGGAAAGAGAAGAGCGTGAGAGGTTGGTTCTGATTCAACAGCAGCAACAGCAGCTCCAACTTCAACAACAACAACTACAGCTTCAACAGCAACAGCAACAGCTCCAGCAACAACAGCAGGTTGAGAGCCACAAACCTCAGGTAGGCAGCAGTACGGTTGAAGTGACTGGCAGCTCGAGCTATCATCATTCTATCAAGGGATCCTACGGATCCCAGGTTCACGGCGGCGCTGGTGGATCTTACATCCAGGGCAGTAGTAATCAGGGCAGTTATGCTAGGCCACAGCAAGTAATTCAGCCACATATTGACGTCACCGCCGTCATCAGCCGCCTCCAGCAGGATCTTAACCGACTCCAGAACGAGGTGAACAATTTCAACATGTACACCATGCGCTTGACCTCCTCTAATAGCGCAACCGTCGTGTCCGAAGCCGAACGACAAGCCGCGTCACTGCGCCAGAGCATTAAAAACCTTTGCGAAACCAGCGGAAGATACGAAAATCAAAACATTTTAACTAGCGCTGAGGAACTAGGTCGTCGCTTTGAAAAGCTCTTCAATTCCTTCCAGACCCAGGCAGCTAGCTACACATCGGAATCTAGCTTCTCCAACTCGGGTGGCTATTCTTCGTCTTCGTCCTATGGCGCCACAGCCAAGTACGGAACTGTTCACGCTCCAAGCGTCGGTAACGTCGAGTACGAGCATTCCAAGTCTACCGATATCGAAATTGGACGTAGGCCCGCTTCGTCCCAGCGATACTCCTCAGGTGGTAGCTACAACTCTCAAAGTTCTTACGGTGCTCGTGCCGATGGTCAATACCAAAGTGGCCTGATCGACTTGGGTGGTGGTAGTTCGGGAAGCCAGCAGCAAGTTGAATGCGTTGAGGCTTACGCTGGACAGCCTTGTGTCAATCAGCCCAGGAGATACAAGAGGAACGTCGGAGGTAAATAGAAAAAGAAAGCGGAGCAGCAAGTTGAGAAAGTTCTGATTTTTCGAAAATAGCTATTGTCTCGATGAAATATTGTTCTATAGCAGTATCTTGAAAGAAAAGATCCTAGTAGAAAATGGTATTCACTATTGTAATTGTTATGTAATGTTAATTTTCTACTAGGATGGAATCTTTATTAAGCGCTTGTTGGCAATTTTGAATTTTCTTTAAAAGTACAAAATCTTTAAGGTTGCGATTAGTTTATAACAACCATAACAGAGTCTCAAAGTTTCTATTTAAGTAAAAAAATGGTTTTAGATAACTTGTAAATCGTCGCTTAACTCGTAGAGTATAAGCTGACTATGTATCTCGAGTGTACAGAAGTATTTTCTTATCCCTATTTCCCCTTATGAATTCTCACGTAGATCATACATGTATTTTCCTGTATTACCACTGATCACTCGCTGTTTAGAAGACTAGCCATATCTTATCATAAACCTAGTGACTTGTGCGTCCGTAAGAACTGATCTTTGTATACGTAAATAATAATAACAAGACTTTACCATAACAATCTCATTAATATTAATTTTCCTATAGACTAAACATAAATGAAGTCACATTTGTAACGTTTTTTTACAAAGTATCAATAAAAACATATTACGTTACCATTTCATATGTCGCCTTCAATTATTTTTTTCTACCATTTGCCTATACAATTGCTTATTCGTCGTCATGTAACAGGTAATAATTCTGGGTTTAATTTTTTTTTTAAATTATTTTAAATATTTTAATTTTGGTATCTATATTTTTTTTGTACCAATTTAGCATTTTACGCATATGTACAAAATAATACAAATATAAATGGGTAGCATTATAGCAGATAGAACATTGAATCATCTATCACGAATCAAAGGCAAGTAATTTTCACAATTTGTATTTTTTGTTTTGTTTCCGTAACTCTGTGTTTAACATTCTAATTCATTAACATAATTTTTCCGTTTAACTGACAAAAAGAATGATGTGGCTCACATTGACAATCAATTTTAGATTATTTCTAACTTGAATAACATTAATACAAATGCATACATAGTAACAAATTCACTAGCAAACATTACCGAGAATATACCTTGTTCACTTTGTAGTAACATTACTATTTGCAATCATCGTCACTTTTGCAAACACAAAAATAAATAATTCTCAAAGAAATGAACTACTTTGACGTTTTTCCAGAATACGGCCCCTACTTTGAGCAAATGCCCGACTTCGGCCAACAACATCAACCTATTTTCGACGATTTTCCCCGTCTCCAAGACTATACACAACAGCAGCATGTCTACGGGCCACCCCTCGGTCATTTCGGCATACCAACTACATTTGACGATTTGACTCAACACGCGAGCGGAGCTAACTATCCACAAGACTACCCTAGGATAGCAGACCTAACGCGTTATCCTGAAGAGATTGATGACTTCTACAGCTCGCGTGAAAGTTCCGAATGGCAGCAGCACGCGAACGACGATCTAACACAGCAGCACACGAGTTTTGCTCGGGAGGAGGATTTAAAGAACCTGGAGAAACCACGGAGCCAAGTGATCGGCGGTATACCTAGCCAGGCTCCGACACCTGGATCTACGAATTTAGATGTTGAGAAACACTCAGAATGGCACCGCGAAAGCAGCTTTGATAGTAGATACAGCCCGAACAATCGGCCGTTAGTGCAGTTTGGTAGGACAACAACTGAAAGGCCGTTGCATGTGTTGACGGCGCTCAATGCGCCAAAAGTAGAGGATTTGGGAGAATTTACACTGCAGAAGAGCGGTTTTGGCGATCTGACCCTGGAGAGTGAGACTTCGGAATCGACGACAACACAAACTAGGCCGTACGTTCTCTCGAGGCCAAGGTCAACGACTTTGAAACCTAAACATTCCGAGGAAGAGACCGGGGAGTTCAATCTGCAACCCACCGGCTTTTATGATAACGCATGGCCGGATCAAGTAACCCAGAGGCCGCGAGTATCATTTGCTAAACCGTACATATACGCACAATCAGCAACAGCGGAGAAATCGAGAGTAATTGAAAATGATACTGAAGAGCCGCAAGCAGTGCTACCTTTAGTGACGTTCGGACAACAAGTTACCCCAAACTCTCGAATAGTCTTTGAAGAAGAAAATGAGGAGCCTAAACCCTTGAGACCTTTAGTAACTTTTGGAAAACCAAAATCTACTCTAGAATCTCATAGTTTGACTTTGGAGAACAGCGGATTTTATGATAACTTGCAGAGAAGCGAAATTCCTAAAACAACTGAAAGTCCACAACAGGTTCAGCAAGTGACGCAATCCAGCAAAGTAAAACTCGCCGGCGATTCTGAAGATTTGACTCTGCAAAAGAGTGGATTTTACGATTATCCTACCGAAAGTAGAAGATCAGAAGAGAGTGACAAAATCGAACGACTTCGACCTCCGCTAGTTGGTAGTTTGGAACTTACTCAACAATCTCACGAAATTTCTCAACAACAAAGTAACTTTGAAAGTGCTATAACTGATAATGGAAAATTGAAGAAACCTGCATTATACGACTTTGACGATTTAACACAACAAACAGCTAGCAATGTAGATTTCGGGCCTGACAGTCAATTGGGAAGAGAGTTTTCCAGCCCAATTAGGAATCCTCAGCAAAAGCCATTAAAACATCCACTGGCACAAAGTATTCAAATATCAAACAATAATTATTCTGGACAATCATTACAAAGTGCTGATAGTCACATCGAAAGAATTTATACAACAACTGAGATTCCAGAGCTTCTTCCAACAGTGCATTCAATAATTAAACCAGCACCAAAACCAGTGCCCAGGTATACTAGACCATGGCAAATAAGTCAGTTACATGAATTACCAAAACAGGCAGAGACTAAGGAGGACAATTATGAAACAAAAAATGCAAGCATTGAAGAATCTGTTACTCAGAAAATTGAAATTAACTCTGACAAACATTCTCAATCTCTTCGAGGTGACTTGCCAGGTAGTTCAGAACCAACTACAACACCATTGTCGATAGAAGAAAAACCATATATTACGATAAACGAAAAGCCTGATATCGATGACAATGAAAAGTCACAGATAGATTTTGATTCTCAACAACAATACGAGCAAGTAAATTTAAATGCCAAAGATGAGTTAAATAATTTGCAAAAATCAAGAAATGAATGGGTAAATAATGGTAGTGGAATCAATCAATTTAGTCAATCAAATAGAGCATATTACTTCAATCATCAGGGAATTCATCATAATACAGAATATTCTCAACAAGCTAATTATTATAATCAAAACAATGATAAAATTGAATTGGGACAACAAATACAAAATCCTGTGAGCGAGCAAGATAATTTTGGTCAATTTAATCAGCAGTCAAATTTAGAATTTAATCAGAAACATGAATCAACTTATCAGTTTCATCAACAACATACTGGTAGTTTGCAAATAGAGGCACAACAAGGACATAATGAATTTGATTTAAAGCCTGTACAGTTTGGAAAACCAAACCAACAATTATCATCTAATGGACAAGATTTTAATCAAAAAAATCAAGATCCATTACTTGAACAACAACTTAGTCAATTAGAATTTAATCAACAAAGTCAAAAAGCTTTAATAATTGAACAAGAAAATGGTAAAAAATTAGATGAAAATTTTAATGCTCATGTAATACCATTGGATGAATCCAAATTAACAAATAATGATACAGAGTTAAACACACAGACATTTTGGAAGAGAATAGGTCATAAGTTATCAAACTCTTATGACAAGGCCAAAGAGAGGGCAAGGACTATCTTTGGTTGAGATTACTATTCACTCTTCTTACAAGCATAACAAGAACTCGCTTATAATATATCAGCTTATTGCTTGACTACGTAATTATATTAATCTCAACACATGTGTAATAAATCAATGTCATTTATATTTATCATAAATTCAACCACATGACGACCTAATTTAATAGTAGTGATAAGTTTCTAAGTCTCAATGCAATTTTCTTAGCTTAAGTATCACGTAAATTAAAATTTTGACAGTACATGAACTCTAATAATTACTTCATGTACATATGAATTATTTATATTTATAACATTCCTTTTTTTATTTATCAGAATATTTAAAATGACAATAATAAATACAAACCTCTGGCATACTTTTGAAAAATCTGACAAAACTTTGCTGAGTTGCAGAGTCTAAAAAAAAAACAAATAAGTAGTAGTTATATATTATGCGAGATAAAATTTTTCAAAATGCATGTTGTCGAAGGTTATGCAGATACCAACCCATGTCGAACTGTTTATTTGGTTGTACAGCCATTTTTGATTGAATAAAACTTAACTGTGATCGATTTATGAAATAAAATAACGCACTTTTTAAATTTTAACGTTGAAATAACACAAAATTAAATTTTTTTACAACAAAGAATCCAAACTCCTTCCTTTCTTACTCGCTATAGTAGCGCCGGTTTTTCCCGCGCGCACAACTGAATATATATGTATATATATAGAAACAACCCCAATTCTATGAACGCGATTCGGCCGCCATAATAATATCGCCTATACGTAAAAAGTAGAGAATAAGAGATTCGGCGCGCTTTTCAAACTACATATCGTCACTAATCTTACTACTTAATTAGTAGCTAGAAAAATTTTTTTTTGTACATAAAATATATATAAATATAAATGAATTGGCATACTGTTTTATTTTTTTATGAGAATAATGTTAAAATTTTAGTTTAAAATAAAGGAAAAAGCTTTTAAGCAAACCTAATTAAATTAAAGAGCAAGTAATAATCACTCCAAATGTTTAGAGCATGATTATTGACCACGTTAGGAGTTTAGAATTCAAAATGATGAAATATTTGGAAGCAAATGACAACATATAGTTTTTATTTCATATTGTAAAAGATATAAATTCGAAACAATCGTACTACCTGGACATAATTATTAAAGGTTTCAAATAAAATTAATAATAATTAAGATAATAATAAATTTTTAAACGTGGATATATTAATGTAACTGACATATGAAAACTTTTTTATGATAAAAAATAATTTTATTTATAATATTTTATTGGATTGCATACTTTTCATGCTTCTAAGCTTACCATTTTATGGAAATTTAATATTGTTCTCGGACAGCTCGGTAGTATTGCTCCTACATAAATTTTCCCGCCTTCTGCGATGATAACAAATTTCTATAAAGGTAAATGTACATAAGAGCTGTGCCAGTGCTGTGCCAGCTTATGCCGTGCTATGCCTATGCAGTGCCTTATATGTGTGTTCTGTGTGTTTTGTGTGTTCCCAGTAATACGACAGATTTGTTCCGTTTATGTAAGACGGAGACAGACACAGAGAGATCTTGTCTAGAGTAAACAGAACACACAGATGTAGAAAGGGCCCAAGGAACAGCATATATAACATATATATATATATACACAACACATACCAATGATCAACCTAACCTTCAATACCGAAAAAGGTGGTGGTGTTACGCTACACACTCCTACACTCGGTATATACCGTCGTTAAAATTGCGGCTCGGTGTCGGTAATCAGTGGGCACATTGTTTATAACAACAGCGTCGACCTGACGCGCAGTTTAACGGCGAACGTCCGCGAAGAACTGCGCCATGGCCGACCTGTTCGACCTCGCGAATTTGATAACCACGGTAGGGGTTGACGCGGTAAAGATAAAGCCGGAGCCGGGGTTACCGGAGAAATCTTCAAATGAAATTCTCACAGAACTGTTTAGCACTTTCGATGTACCTGACGGCGACGACGATGATGAAGAAGACGAAAATGACTCTGGGAGTAGCGACGAAAGTAAGAAAGATCAAGTCGTTGAAGCTGATGAGAAAGATAAAGAGAAAACGGAGGACGATGTACCGAAACCCGCTGAAGTTGTTGTGAAAAAGGAGAAGGAAGATGACGAGAATCCGAGTGACAGTACGAGTACCAAAAAGAAGAAGGTGAAGAAGAAGCACAAACACAAGGGAGACAAGGATAAGGAGAAAAAGCACAAACACAAAAAAAAATCAAAACACAGTTCTGAAAGTGCTAGCGATGCTGAGAATGGAGGTTAGTTGTAGATTTTGTTTATTTTGTAGTAAGTTAATTGTTAAGCACTCAATAGTGTTTTCAATTTGTTTGGTTTTTCAGGCTTGAAGAAGAAGAAAAAGAAAAAGAAGTCTAAGCGTAAACATGAGTCAGATGTAAATAAGACTGATAATGATGAGTCAAGCGCAAAGAAAAAGAAATTGGATAAAGATAGTAAAGATAAGTCTAAAGATGATACAAAAAAATCAGGTATTGATGCAGTTCCTATTATAATAATTAAAATTTTTGCTTCACTCTATGACTTTAATGTATCATATTATATTTTATAGGAAAATCAAAATCTGAGGAAACCATAAAAATAAAGAAAGAAAAAGGATTAGATGATGAGTCAAAAGTTTTTGAGAAAAAAGAAGACAAGAAAGAAGGTAGTCCAATTTTGCCACCTATATCCAAAATACTAGATGATGATCCTGAAGCAACAGAAGTACCGAAGTTTCTGGGTTAGTATTTTAATTTTGTTGGATAATGATAGTTTTAAAATCACAAAAAATAATTATAATTATAATCAAACCTAATTAAAATAAACTTACAAAAATAATTTACTAAAGTTAGCTTTTTCTTTATAGACAAATCAAAAAATTCTTCAACTTGTAAAATTATGATAAAAGATTTAAAAAACAGTGAGGTTTATAACAATACTGTTAAAGAAATTGAGAATAAAAGAAAAGAGAAAGAAGAACGTATGGAAGATGGTGAGATATCAGATAGTGATGAAGAAGATATTGATAATAATCGTACGCCTACCCTTAGTCCAACACCTCCACCTGGCACAGGAACTCTACGTTCTGATAGAAAGAAATACTCAAGGAGCCCATCATCTTCGCGACATATCACAAAGAAAAATGATCTTAGACTTGTACTCAAAGAAAAAGAAAAAAAGAGGAATCTAGGAAGCAGTAGGTCTAGATCTAAAGATCGCAAAGATAAGAATAAAAGTAAAGATCGAGATAAAAATAGAAGTCGTAGTTGTCATTCAAAAGATGAACGAAGTCGAAGTCAAAGTGGTAACTAAAAATTTTGTTATCAATATAATTAAACTATATTATTTTTATTTTTTATATGTATTTTGTTATTTTGAATGGATATTTATAAAATTTTTCAAATAGATGATAGAGGAAAGCACAGTAGAGCAAGAAGCAGAGAAAGGCGTGATAGTAGACGTGGTGGTGATCGAAATAGATATTCAAGGGATGCTGATGACAGATATAAAAATCGTAGTGAGGATAGGAGCAGGAATAAATGGAGAGGGCGAAGTAGAAGTAGAGAAAGAAAGTGAGTAATTTAGTTTTGTATATTTGTGCATGATTAAAGACAGATTATGTGAAAATTAGAATATTTAAGAAATTTTTAAAGTATGATCAATATCTTCAATAATAATCTTTCAAGTCCTAATTTAATTAAAAATATTTACAGAGAACGTATTGAGATTGATAAGAAAAAACTTTTAGAAATTGCTAGACGTAATGCAATCAATATGATTATGAAAGGTAAATTACCATTAGCTCAGCAAGACAAAGCCATTGCAGCTATTCAAGAAGGAGGCAAGACTATTGATGAGCTTACAGGTAAGAACACTTTCAGTTAGATGGTTTTCACTTTCTTCACATACAAATTTCAGATGCTAATATTTTTATTACAAACTTGCAGATTTCTGTAAATCTTTATCCAAATCTGAAGCTATGGGTGAATTATCTAGTATTTCCTCTGATGATGATAGTAGTTCAGAAAAAGGATTCCATCATCCATTCTTAATTAAAGAACGTCCAAGTTCAATCATCATGAATATTCGAGTTTGTAATTTTTTTTTATATTTATATTAATGTTTTAGTTCAATATTAATATGATATATTATTATTTTAGGATTCTAAACAGTTGCCAACTAAAACTCTTTTGGAGAAAACCACAGAAGCTACAAATCAATTACGTATACAATTTCCTGTATCAAGTGGTCAACAGCATAGAAAAAGTGGTATGTAATAATTACAACAAACTTATGTTTAATATATTTTAAAACTAGAATTTTCTATTTTTTAGTTCATAAGAATTAATTTTGATAAATTTAAGACATTTAATATTATTTATACATTTTTATTAGAAAGTAAATTTGACAAAATAACATAATCTGATATCTATAAAAAAAATTATTTTGGTTTTAGAAAATGAATGGATACCAGTGCCACCAAAACCCAAGAATCCAAAACCTGAACCAAAAAAATTATTTGTTCCTGCTAAAGAAGTTTTTCATTCAACACCACAGCCACTTGTGGTACCTCCAATACAATCTATACAAACTCCTGTACAACCATTACTGCCAATACAGGCTGTACCACCTATGCAATCTGTTCAACCTATTCAGCCTCTTTTGCCAGTCCAAGCAGTTGCACCAATGACACAATCTATGCCAATTGCACAACCAGTACCGGAACAATCTATTTTTCCTCAAACACCTATTGAAGTAAGTATCCTATATTTCCTAAAACTTTTCATTAATTATTCATTATTGCTTTTTTGGTATTGCAGCAAGTTGATATTAGTGCAATAGTTTCCCAAAGATTAGCTGCTATGAGAAAATTATCTGAGAATCCCAATGATGTCCAAGCACTTAATGAAATGTATAAAGCACAATCAGGAGTAAGATAATATCATACAAAAAATGTTTAATAATCGTTAAGTTATCGTTAAGTTATTAATATAAAAATGAATTTTCAAATATTCTTTAGATGAAATCATGGGTAGAAAGTAAGCACATGCCAGGTCAATTTACTGGTAGCACTGGAGCAAAAGTGTTAACTCCAGCTGAACTGAATTCAGGCCAACAAGCCTGGGCTCGAAAGGTAAAAATATTTTCAAAAGTTTTTCATCTTTTCTTGTAATATTTACGTAGAAATTTGTAGATTTTTAATATTTTATTAAGAGTATACAAATTTTGAACCGTTTGAGATATTATTGAATTTCTGTCAAATGTCACACTTGACATAGTGATTTATAAAATTAAAAATCACTCTGTCTGTAACAAGTTTTCAGGTACAGTCTTGTTGAATATCAAAATGCAATTTTATGATTTTGGTATTACAAAGACTGTGTTGTAGGCACCGACTACTTCTTGTAAAGAGGTGGATTCTGTGTCTGCACGGACACGAGAAGATCATTGTTTATGGACAAAAAAATTCGTTTAAACAATGACTTTTTTGTGAGGTTACTGTAAAATTCCTTATTGGTCTATTTCTAGCAAATTGTAGTTCTTTAAAAACAACCATATATTACTTATAAAAATTTAATTTTTATGTATATATGTAATTATTTAGTTATAAATAAAATATAAAAATTGTCAATAATTGAAAATTTGTTTTTGGTAATTATAAATAACGTATTTGGATAATGGGCTAACATAGGAATTTGACAGCAATCTATTTCCACCTGAGGGTTTGTTACAGGCACATATCTATATTGGGAAAGCATCATCAGCAGCAGCTTGAAGAATTTAAGATAATTGGTAAGTATTTTGATTGCTAAAATCAGTGAGAAGCAGGTATAAAATTTTATTTTGCAATTATTTTATTGTCTATTTATAATTTAAATATGAAATATTTATTGAGTTTATTTTCTATAAATAATAATGAATTTCAATTACATTATTAGAAATATAATATAGTTTAATTCTAAATATTTCTTTTAATACTTTATATTAACAGTTCATGATACACTTAATATTATTTAAAAAGCTAGTTATTAATCAATTTCAATTCAATAAATATGTTATGATCCCAAAAAAGAACTTATTAAAAAAATTAATGTTAATGTACTTAGCCAATAGTAATTGTAAAAAGTGTACACCATTGATCTTAATATTCATTTATTTTAAATTAATTTAATTATGTAGGATCAGCTGTTGACAGCACAGCCAGTCTCAGGGGGGATGGGAATGGCACTACTACAAAAAATGGGGTGGAAACCAGGGGAGGGTTTAGGAAAAAACAAAGAAGGTACTTTGGAGCCTTTGCAACTAGAAGTAAAGTTGGATAAGAGGGGACTAGTTTCTGATCAAGATATTGGAGCAGCAAAACTTGGAAAGACTCCTAAAGTTGCTGTGCCCATTGTAAAAACTTTGGAAGGTACATTTAAAGCATAGAACTATAAAATTTAATATTTTCGTTAAATTTTAACTTTCTCTATTATTTCTAGGTAAACATCCAGTTTCTTTGTTAGGAGAATATTGCTCCAAACGTAAATATGGAGCACCTGTATATGAACTGTGTTTTGAGTGTGGTCCAGACCACAAAAAGAATTTTGTGTTTAAAGTAATTATAATTGTATTCAATGAACTATTAAGAAGCACTATTAGTAACACGAACTAACCATAATTTATTAATGTTTGTTTAGGTAAAGGTAAATGGTGTTGAATATAAGCCATCTGTAGCAAGTCCAAACAAAAAGTTAGCTAAGGCAGAAGCTGCACAAATTTGTTTACAATCAATAGGTCTCTTGCCATCTTAGTAGCTTTATAAACTCAAAATTTGTGTAATACAAATAACTTTATTTTAACATATAACAAACTATTTGATTGTAAAAAGGATAAATTATTTTATATACTTTGTTGTCATAAGATTATTATGATAAACTCATAAATGTACATAATGTAAATATGTAATTAACAAATCCTAATAAATTACTATTCAATTATTTTTTAATTTTGGGTGTTTATTTCATCTTATATTTTTTACTAAAATACATTGTAGTGTAGGTTCTTTAATATCTCGTTAAGTTGGTAAGAACGTTATCTACTTTATCTGAATGACGTCATTGATCTAACCTCTAAGACAAATTTAACGGACAAATCTTTCAAAAGTGAAACGCGCTTGAATATACACGCGTTTATCACATCTGCGCAATCTAAACAAACAGTGATTCATCACAGAAAAGTGTTAAAAATAATATTAAAAACTTTATGATTATCGCGAAATAATGACGACGTATAACAAAGAACTAGTTTCTACATTGTATAGTTCTTTTAATGATTGTGAATTACCTTTGACTCCGGAATCCGACGTGATTTCAAGGACAAGCTCAAACTGTACACAAGCGAATGAAGATAATCCGCTGAAATCATTACTTTCTCTAGATGATACAGTTTTGAATGCTGTGGAATGTGATATGAATTGTTTGGATGATGGCATTGTGATCCAAAATGTAGAAGACAATGATGAATGCAAAGAAGATTCATCACTTAATGAAATTTTTAATGAAACCAGATTGTTTGTAGATACTGCAACGCAAAATTTAGAAGAGTCTATTCATATAGAATGGGAAGAAGAATTTGTTGAAAGCACAGACTTTAAAAAATTTAATATTACAATAAACCAACAATTGAATGATAACATAAATTTGTTAAAGTCAAAGCTCTATTCAGAACATAATGAATCAAATATTTCTTACATAATGACAAAAACTGAACTAAACAGAAGCTTTAACAAAAGTAATAATTCTGTACACAAATATCCTTTCTATGGTTTGCCAAATAAAGTAAAAGAACTTATAAAGAAGCATAAGGGAATTGATAAACTATATGGTAAGTTTATATTAGTTTAAATACAACAGAAACAAGTAATTTAATGAATTAATAAAACTTACTTTAAATATCTTCTTAGACTGGCAAGATGAATGTCTTAAAATGAAAGCTGTAAATGATAGAAAAAACCTTATATATGCTTTACCAACTAGTGGTGGAAAAACTTTAGTTGCTGAAATTCTTATGCTTAAAGAAATTATCTGCAATAAAAAGAATGCAATATTTGTATTACCATTTGTAGCATTAGTTCAGGAAAAAGTATAATATACCTAAAATTATTAATTTCTAATTTTATTCCAAATCATTATTATTATTATTTATATGTCAGATACAATCAATGACTCCATTTGCACTGGATTTGAATTTTCTAATTGAAGAATATGCAGCTGAAAAAGGACATTATCCACCTCGAAAGCGAAGAAGAAAAAATACAATGTATATATGTACAATTGAAAAGGCTCAATCAGTAGTGAATTGTCTTATAGAATTGAATCGACTTCATGAGGTAGGTATATAATATATTTATTTTATAATATAATTATTATATAATGAATAACTAATGAAAAATACAACTGTTTTTGTAGATAGGAATAATTGTTGTAGACGAATTACATTTATTAGGAGAGAATGGAGGTAGAGGTGCTACATTAGAGTGTTTACTTACAAAAGTACTGCACGTTGAAAGTAAGTTAAGTTTATTGTGCTGCATTTGTATAGATAAGATATGTAAAAAATATACAAAACTTTTCCTCATAATATAGTTTTATTTAAAAAAAATATTTTTTAGAGTCTATTCATATTATTGGAATGAGTGCAACAATAGGTAATTTAGAGGAAATATCTGCTTTTTTGAATGCAGATTTGTATAGACAAAATTTTAGACCTGTTGAAATAAAAGAATATGTAAAATGTGAAAAAGAAATATGGCTTCTAGATTCCAAAGAAGAAGAAATGTTTACGGATAAGAAGATAATTAATTACCCTGTAACTTTATTTATAATATATTATTTCAAAAATATCTAAGAATTCAATATTTTTCATGATTTAAATATGTTTAGTATAGTGAAAAAGCTCGTCAAATCGATCCAGATTATTTAGGAGGATTAGTTATGGATATAGCACCAAAAGATTCTTGTCTAATCTTTTGTTCAAGTAAAAAAAATTGTGAAAATGTGGCAATCCTTTTGACAAATGTATTATTTAGGTAAAATATTTATTATGGTATTATTATATTAAAATTTTTAATGCTACATGAAGTTCAATATAGGTAGTTATAATTTTGTAGATCTCTAGAAAGTCATAAAATAGAAGAGAAAAAAATATTAATGAATGCTCTTGAGATAGAGAGTGGTAAAATTTGTCCAGTATTAAAAAGAACTATTAAATTTGGAGTGGCTTATCATCATTCTGGATTAACTGCTGAAGAAAGAAAATTATTAGAAGATGCTTTTAAAAATGGAATATTATGTGTAATATGTTGTACATCAACTTTAGCAGCTGGTGTTAATCTTCCTGCAAGAAGAGTATGTATTTTAATTTATCAATATGATTACTAAAAAAGATGTGAATATTTGCAATATATATTTTTTTATTTATTTTAGGTAATTTTGCGCTCTCCTTATGTTGGAACTCAATTTTTAAACTTAAGTAGATATAAACAAATGATTGGCAGAGCAGGAAGAGCTGGAATGGGAGAAATTGGTGAAAGCATTCTAGTCTGCACAAAAAATGACACTCCAAAAGTATATCATCTATTTTAAATCCATTCAATCATGATAATCACATAAAAGCTAATATGTTCTTTTTTTAATATAGGTACGTGAACTTTTAAGTTCTAAAATGGATGATGCTATAAGTTCACTTCATGAAGAAGAAGATCGTGGTATTAATAATTTAATAATTAGTTCTGTACTTTTGTCCATAGCTACTACAAGGTCTGATATACACAAAATAGTAGCAAAAACCCTTTTAAAGGTTCAAGAAAATCAATTAGGAATTAAAGTTAAAGAAATCACTGATAAAGCTCTAACAAAACTTTTGAAATGTGGTATTCTTAGAGTAAAGCAGGATAAGCCACAAAAAGCTTTCTCAAAGCTTGATGATAGTATTATTTTTCCATCTCAAATAGATGATTCTTTAAATGATGAATCTTTATCAACTGTTAGGAAGAAGCCGAAGAAATTTATTAGTTTAGTAAATAGTACAGAATTAGAACTGTGTCCTCTTGGAAAAGCAGCAATGAAAGGTATACAATTTATAAATTTAATTGATTTATTTCGATACATAAACATTTAAAAATTATTTGTTGTTGATAAATTTAATTATATAATTATTAATAAGTTTTTAATTTAATTTTTAACAGGATCTATAGATTTAAATACTGCCCATACTTTATATGAAGATTTAAAAAGAGCACAAGCTAATCTAGTACTTGTGGATAATCTTCATTTATTGTATTTAATAACACCTTATGATATTGTCAGCAATGTAAAACCAATAGGATCAGTTTATTATGATATTGTAAGTTTTAGTTTTAATATGTTGTTAACATTAATAAGAATACCAAATTATTATAAAAATACTTTGTTTCAAGTTTATGTCTCTATCCTCTCATCAAAAGCAAGTTGCGCGATTACTTGGAATCAACGAAGCTGTTGTTGATAAATTACGTGCAGGATTCACACCAAAAGTATATTTTTACCCCGTTTTTTAAAAATCTTATTTAAACAAAAATAAGCCAATAAATTAATTTTCAGTATGTGGATATAAAAGTAGTACAGAGATTCTATGTAACATTAATGTTACATGAATTATGGAATCAACAGTCTATCTTTATTGTGGCTGATAAATATCAAACGAATCGAGGAATCATCCAAAATTTATTAAACTTAGCTGTTTCATTCTGTTCTTCAGTTGTTCGATTTTGCCAAGAATTAAGTGAATTTTGGGCTTTTAGAGATTTATTGACAACTTTTGGTCAAAAGTTAACATATGGCTGTATTTCTGAATTAGAACCATTAATGAATCTACCATATGTAAAGATAGTAAGTAAATTAGTTTATGGATTATAATTTTGAAAAAATTTTTTTATTGATACTTAAACTTTAAAATATAAAAAGTTATTGTTTTATAACAACGTTAAAGTATAAAGTCCTTGAAAAATTATTTAACAATACTTAACTTTTAGGGACGAGCCAAACAATTGTACAAAGCAGGATATAAAACATTGCAATTAATTGCAAAAGCTAAAGCTGAAGAAATGGAAGAAAAAATTGAACACTTACCTCGAAGAGTTGTAACTCAAATTATTTCTGCAGCTAAAGTATGTATATCAATCAGACATACGTAAAAATTTATTGGATACTGAGACTGCATTAGTTAATTTCTAAGTGTATTATGTGCTGTATGTATCACTGACCAAGTGATTAATAGTTTATTAATTATTATACAACCTAGCTTTAAAATACCATTGTACACTGGTGTTTTACACCTATTATTTTTGGCAAAAAAAGTAAAATCTCTTGATCTTGTTATCTAAAAATTTTTAGAGGTAATGTGTCTCAAAGTCCTAATGTATTTAAAGCACAATTGATTGAGTTTAGCACATACAAATAATAGATGTTGACTATTGACATTATCATTTTTCTTTATGTGTCTGGATAATTAAAGTTTTTATTTTATAATTTATTTGAAACTAAATCCTATATTTGTTTTGCAGCTTTTACTTTTAGAACGGGTAGAGAATTTGAGAGATGAAGTAGAAGAAGTTTTAGAAGATTTAGCAAGTTAAGATGTTTTTCAACAAAGGAAATCATTATCTTCTAACTGTGATATTAATAAATTAAAAAAATTAATGTATATTTAGTATTTAAAAGTACATCAAATTCGATGAAAATGAATTGTTTTGTTTAAGTTTATAATAAATTTTTTTTAATTTTATAATTGTATAAAATTCAAAAGAAATCATACATTACATTTCTATACAATTCTAAATAAGTAAATCATATTTAATATAATAAAATAATAGTATTATTTACAATTACTAATAAAAGTAAACAGTTTATATACTAAGATAAGAATGGCTCAGTTGGTAGAGTAATGGACTTTTAACCAGAAGCACTCTGGTTCAATTTCAACCCATATCATCAAAATACATATAATTCAAATTGTATGTTTACAAACTGTAAGTCTTCTTGTAACAAAAGCTACGTGGTAGTATATATTATTACAAAACAATATCAGAGGAATTAATTTTATACAATTTTGTTTAACCAAATATTGTGCACTACAGATCGATGCATTTTGAAACATACAATGCATCGTTCAAGCTGGCACATAAATAAAATTATCATACCGCGATTTCAATCTTTTAAAAAACTAGATTGATTGATGTACACAGTATGATACAAAATTATAAGAAATAACATTTATTATGAATTTAAATATTTTAGAATATTTTAATCCTTTAATAATAATAAAATTTAATAAAATATATGAGCCCCGAGAGAAGGGGAATGTAACAATCTGATTGAGAAATCAATAAAAGCATTATTATTAATAAAAAAATTTAATTAAATTTTTTTTATTATTAAAATTATTAAATTTGCGTTGTAAAATACTGGCTTTTCAAATAAATAAATAAATAAATTTACAATGCATTATTTATTATGATACCAAATATGTTACACTTTATCTCTTTTTGTACAAACAGGATTTTAATGTTAGAACAGGAAGTTTATTGGAATCTTTTTTTAAAACATCTTTTGTTTTTTTAAAATCCATGAAATAAAACAAATTATTTGACAAATCTTTCCAAGTATTAACAAATCCATAATGGGACATCAATTTGATAAAATCTTCTATTTTATTAAACCTGCTTTCAACTTCTGCTATCTTAAGGATTCCACTGCGAGAAAAACAGTTATTAATTAATTACCAATAAGAAATGTAGAAACTTGACACAAAGTATAATTCTATCTAAAACTTACTTTTTGGAAAGTACTCTATTAGCTTCTAATAAATAATCTTTAAGATTTGATCCCATAAGTGATAGACAAAATACTACAACATTAACACGCCCCGTAAGAAGGGGAGTATTTGCCATATCACAAGCTTTAACTTTGTCATTTACTGCTACCAAGTCAAATGAGTGAACTGTGTGTGGAACAGACTCCGCTAGTTTTGCTTCACCACAACCAAAATCTGCTATGATATGATCCTTTGGCCTGAAGCAAAAAAATATTTTATTTGCAATCTAACTTTAAAAGCTAATAATAAATAAATTAAAAAGTATAACCTTACATTTTATTGATTGATTCAATTATAACATCCAATGGATTCATTGGCCAACGTTCTACCTGTTGTTTATACCCTTCGTGGTATGCATAGAAAGCATGTGGGTCATCTTGGAAGTACTTTTTACTTTGTGAACTTTCATTGCTATACAATTGTTCATTCAAAAACCTAAATCTAGAAGCTTTTAATTTACCTAACATTCGTTCTCTCAATGAAAGGATTGATGTTTGTTTCTTGTTAATTTTAACAATTTCTTTACATTCATTATTTTTCTTGTCATTTAACATAGCATTTATTTTATTTACATTTAATCTTTTTAATAAACTTTTATCCACATTTTGTTTATTATTTTTAATTTTTTGTACACTAGAGATTTGCAATATATGTTTTTTTACAATATGTTTATTTTTAGATTTTGACTTAATATTATCTTTAACATTTTGTTTACTTTTAGCCTTAGCTAAAACGCTGTCTTTTATGTTATGTTTATTTTTAACTTTAGTATTCCCAGCAACATGTTTTTTCGTTTTTTCATGTTTATTTATCTTTTTATTATTCTTCATTGTTTGATAATGCGATTTATTAATTTTTTATTAATACTTATTTTTCTTTCTTGCGTCCTCTAAATTCACTTCCAAAACAAAAAACAATACCAATATCTTTTAAATATTAAAGACACTAC